>SJYT01039042.1:129534-145237 GCA_006410635.1 Cephalophus harveyi
GTATAAGAGACAGAGGTTGTATCTTCTATAAAAACAGCCTTAATAATTTGTAAAAGAATCAAGTCATACAAATTTTAATCTTTAATCACAATAAAATTAAAGTAAAATCAATAACAAAATGATGTCTGAAACAAAATCTCTCAAGAATTAGTTATCTAAATAATACACTTTTAAATAACTTATGGATCAAATCAAAAAGGAATTTAATGAATATTTCATACTGAATGAAAATGAAATTTCAATATGGCATAATTTGTGAGAATATGTGAAATGCAGTTACATCACTTTGGGAGGAATTTACAGCATAAATAACTTAGAATAGAAGAAAGATGTGGTTCAGCCAGTAGCCACAGCTTCTATGTTTTAAGAAAACAAAGAGCTAATAAACCAAAAGTAGGTAGAAGTAAGAAAGTAAGAAAGACCAGAGTGGAAATCAATGAAATATAAAAGGCAAAAACTGTAGAGAAAATCAATGAAACCAAAATTTGATTTTACTGACAGGAATGATAAAAATGATAATCCATCAGCCAGTATAATCAAAACAAAACAAAAACAAAGAGAAAGAGCACAATAATAAATTTCAGACAAAAATGAATGTAGACATTTGATTAGAACTGCATTTATTAAAGAAATTGAATTTGTAATTAAAACCTTCCATCAAAAAATAATTCTATGACTACATCACCTTAGTGACAGATTATCAAAACTTTAGTGAATAAATAGAGCTAATAATAATCAAATTTCCATAACATTAAAAAAAAATAAAGAAATGTTTCCCAACATTTTATCTGATGGCAGAAATAAAACCAAAGACCTCAAAAGAAAAATAAACTAATGGCCAAGTCCCTCTTAAACAAAGATGCGTAATTTGTAAAAGCTTTTGCACACCAAATCCTACTACATATTAAAACCATTAATATAGCAAGTCCACGTGTTATTAATATTTATTCTGTCTAATTTATTTTTACATTTGAAGATCAGTTAATGTAACTTATTACACTAACCAATAGACCAAGCCAATAGACTAAGAAAAAGCTCTCAGCAAACTAGGAAAAAGGAACTTCCTCAACTTAATTGTGATCAGTTACAGAAAAACTACAGCGGTTAAATTTAATCATGAAAGATTGAATATTTACCCCCAAATCAGGAATAAATGGAATTTCCACTCTCACCAATTAAACATTATATTGGAGGTTCTAACAAATTCAATGACAAAAGGCAGGAAAAAAACATTGTTTTTAGAAAAGGAAAAGTATTCACAGATGACATTATTTTCTATGTAAAAACACTGACACAATCTGTGAAAAACCTTCTAGAATGAATGAATTGGTTCAGGAAAATTCAAGATACAAGATCAATGTACAGAAATCAATTGTATTACTTCTTTAATCAACAAACAAATGTAACTTTAAAATAAATATTACATTACTATAAATACACTGAAAAATTTACAGATAAACTTTACAAAACATACAAAAGACTTACACATTGAAATCTGTAAAACATTGCTGACTACAAGTGAAGAAAACCTACATAAATAATGAGCTACGCTATGCTCGTTGGTTGATATATTCAATGTTATTAAGATGTCAATTTTTCTAAATAGATCTATAATTTCAACACCATTCAATTGAAATTTCAGCAACCATCAATTGTAGAAATTAAAGAATGGATTCTAAAATTCATATGGATATGCAAAGGACCTCGATTAGTCAAAACAACTTTGGAAAAGAATGGAACTGACGTATGAACACTATTGTGTAGAGTCATTATACAGCTTCAGTAATCAAGATAAAGAAGTATTGACATAAGGATAGACAACCTGATCAATCAACACAAGTGAGAACTATGTAATAAGCCAACACTAAGTGGAAAATTCATGCTCTACAAAAGTCCAAAGTCAATTCAAGGAGAAATTATCACTTTTCAACAAAAGGTATTAAAACAATTGAATACCTAGATTAAAAAACAGTTTTTAATCTATGCCATATAATATTGAACAAAAATGAATTGACAGTGAATCATAGAACTAATTGTAAAACACAACATGAAAAAATTTCTAAAAGAAAACATAAGAGAAAAATCTCTGAAATCTTGATTAGGCAAATATTTTAAATATTTTGCAGAGATATTTAGAACCAAAACATAATCCATGAAAGCCTAATTGACAAATTAGACCTCAGATGAATTAAATCCAGACATTGTTAGGTAAATGAAAAGACGAGTCACAAAGAGGAAACATTTGAAACTTACATATCTGTAAATTCTTCTAGCTAGAATACACTAAAAATTCTTTTCCACTTTCAATAATAAAAAGCATTCTTTACAGAAGCAAATGGTTTGAACACATGCTATTGGGAATATTCGCCTGGAGAAGTAAATGACAACCCACTCCAGTATTCTTGCCTGGAGAATTCCATGAACAGAGGAGCTTGGTGGGCTATATAGTCCATGGGGTCACAAAGTCAGACATGACTGAGCAACTATCATTTCATTTTCACTTTACCAAAGAAGATATAAAAATGACAGATAGACACATGGAATATATTAGGGAAACATAAAATTAAAACTACAATGTATAACCACAACACATCTCTTAAAGTGGATGAAATATAAAAATAGATTGTACCAAATGCTACAACAAAATAGAGGAAATAGGTGCTTCTAATTTTGCTTGTATAAATGTAACACAGTTTGACCACATTAGAAAACAGCTTAGCAATTTCTTATGAAGTTAAAAATAAACTTACCATATGGATCAGCAAGTTCAGTGTTAATTTATGTTCACACAAAAGCTTTGATGTGAATGCTGATAGTAGTTTTATTGATAATCACCAATAAAAAAACAAGATGTATAAAATTATGATATGTAATCTAAAGGAATATTAGTCAGCAATAAAAATTAACAAACTTTAATGTGTACAACAAGGATGAATTACTAAATAATTATGTTTGGTGAAAGAAGACAGATACAACTTAAGATCCACTCTATGGTTTAATTTGTATAAAATTTTATATATTTCAAGATAACCTATCATGACAGAAAGCAGATCAGAGGTTGTATGGGGCAGGAAGTGGTGGGAAGGAGAATTTACAGAGGAGAATGAGATAATTTTTGAGGATAACTGATGTACTTATATTTATTGAATAACTGGTTTCACAGATGTTATGCAGGTATATATGTCTGCATATATCAAAATGTATCATATTGTACACTCAATATGTGCAGTTTACTGCATATAAATTATACTTCACTGAAGTTTTTTTCTTAAAAAAAAGATTCATAAACTGCTATTGCTCAGGCTACAACATTTACACATTTAATTCAATTACTCAAATGACTTCAGAAGTGTCTACAGTTAGGGTGCAAGCAAATTGAATTTTTAGACAAAACTGCATGATGCACTTCCTCAAGAAATCTATTTTCAAAGACAATCGTTAACTTGCCATCAGGTGTTAGTTGAGACTAAATGACATACGTACATCAAGTAATCCTCATCCCAGAATAACTATCATGTCTCTGGTAATGCAAGTAAGACATACAGACATAAAAGGAGCTGCTTAGCAGCTATTTGGCAATGAAATGTATAATATCACGCAGACTATAAATCTCTGGAAAAAGAAGGTAAGATGCTTAGTAGAAGAGAATAAGGGTAAATCTACACCATTACTAAAGCTGAGAGACACTATTTAGTAGTAGAATAGGCCTGTGTCCTCAGAAGGGGAGCTGGAAACTTATAGATCCTAAAGCCATAACTAAGCTGGCAGTATGGTCATGTAAACAGGCCCTAGATAATTATGTGGTAAAACCATCCCCATTTCCCACACTCAAAATTCTGAAAATATCTGTGGAAATTTAGATAGAAAATTGGGGTGAATCATGAAGACTCATCAACAAAACCTGGTAGCTAGCTCAGTAATGGATTGGATTACTTAAATTACTGCCTAAATCGGATCCTTAGAACTGGGTTCAGACCTAGGTTCATGAAATAAATGGACTTAAGTAGTGCAAAGATAGATCAAGTGATTACATATTTGCTTCCGCATGTTGAAGTAACAAATGTGGGGTAACTTACTGTACTTCCTTATCAGCAGGAAAGAAATGACGTGAAGATGACTTTAGACAAAATTCCCCAAGAAAAAGTATTTGTTAGCTGGTATGTAGGCTGTAAGTGAAGTCGCTCAGTTGTGCCCAACTCTTAACGACCCCATGGACTGCAGCCTACCAGGCTCCTCCGTCCATGGGATTTTCCAGGCAAGAGTACTGGAGTGGGGTGCCATTGCCTTTTCCAAGTAAGCTGTAGTGGATCCTACTAGGAGCTCTACAGGAGACACAAATGGGCATTGGCTTGAATTAAAAACTATTCTGTAACAGATCCAACCATAGTGAATGTAATTGAAACTTAATTTTAAAAAAACCTAAGATCATGGCATCCCTTCCCATTGTTTCATGGCAAATATTAAGAGAAGGGGGAAGTGGAATTAGAAACAGATTTTATTTTCTTGGGCTCCAAAATCACTGCTGATGGTGACTGCAGCCCCATGGACAGAGGCTACAGTTCATGGGGTCACAAAGAGTCGGACAGACTGAGGGGCTAAGCACAGCACACAGCACATTTATGATGCTATCTGGTAGACAAAGCTCTGAAAGCCTAATGTGTAGTTTTATGAAGTATGTCCTAAGATTTGAAGCAGTGACTATTATACATAGGCCTTCTTTTCCTATAATCAGAATAAAAAGATCTGGGAATCAAAGTGCAGGGGTGGCCCTTCTCATGAATATACCTAAAGATTCATTGAAGTAATTTTTTATTCTTTTTTCTGAAACTTTAAACCTGACTCAATAGGACAATGCAAAGTTCTTATCTCAGTGTCTGACAAATTACTTAGAAAATAATAGCTTTTATATGTATCACTGGGCCTCCCTGGTGGCTCAGCCATAAAGAATCTATCTGCAATGCAAGAGACATAGGAGACACAGGTTCTATCCCTGGGTAGGGAAGATCCCTGGAGGATGAAATGGAAACCCACTCCAGTAATATTGCCTGGGAAATCCCATGGACTGAGGACCCTGGCAGGCTATAGTCCATGGGGTCACAAAGATTTGGACGTGACTGAGTGACTAATGCACACACATGCACACACTACAACATGTTATCAGATGACCACTTATTTGGATATAGAATTTAGAATAATATAATGGAAGGAGGCTTAATTCATTTATACTTTTTAATTGAAATATAGATGATTTACATTATTACATAAGCTGTATAGCACAGGGAACTAAATCAATTTACAGAGGCATAGCACCTTTATGAAGTTCATAGGCAGAAATTTGTAAGAAAATAAACATGCAAAGACCACAGTAATAACTTTTATTTCCAGCTACAAATTTCAAAAATTTAATAAATCTATATACTTATCACAAACCAGTTAGGCATACAAATATTAAAAATGAGATTATCTAGAGCTTGAATTCATGAGTCTGGAAAATAGTCATTGTCTTATGAGTTGGCATTATTACTTCAAGTTGAGGATATTCTTAGGCAAGTATTATATGTACTGTAGTAATAGATTACTTACTTTTAAATTATCTTTTGGCAAGCTTAAAAAATAAGTAAAATGCTGTGTGTGTGTTGGGGGTAGTTTGGGTGTAGGAATGAGAGGAAAGCTGTTTAAGAGGTATTTTTTAATAGTAAAATTGTATAATCCCTAGAAAAATATCCTATTTCCTTCTTGAAACAGACTGGATATTTGACATTTATATTGAATTCCTATACCCTACATAATCCTGTGATAATCCCTCACTGATTAGAATGTTTTATCATATTTAGAAATTAATATAAATATTTGGGGGAAGAAATAGAATTAGAATGGAACAAGGAGAACAACTCATGGCTTAAAATCCAAACAAGGAATTTCAGGCTCAGAAAAATAACAACACAACATAATGCTCTATTAGATTAATACTAGAGTAAAGTAATTAAGATAAATGTAAACATTATGTGGCACTTAAAGGTACAATATACATCGCATATAGTTAAAATAATGCTAAATGCAGTATAAACTCCACAAAACCTTGCTCAAGATTAAGAAATAAAACTTTAAAAGATCAAGATTTGACAGGGTCCAGCCCCGGTGGGTGCAGGGTAATCTGAAGGTGAGACGGAGTTGGCATCCTAGGAAAAAACTTATTTAATTACAGATATAGAGAGAGCTTAGAAACGGATAGTGTAGTAGGAAATATAGTGGAGAAAAAGAGGCTGAATAACTTGGTTTATGTGGGATACCAATAAAATTCCAAGACAAGGAATTTGCACCATTTACGTTGGGCCACCGGCGCCACTTGAATATTGGAAGGTGCCCCTCCTTAGGCTCCTTCTCACATGGAACTTAAAAGCCAGGGCAAGTAAGTAGACATGGTGAGCACCCACACTCCAGATAGGAATTCAGCCAGAAAAACGGGGAGCAAGAAAGAAACAACATGAGGGAATCAGTCTTTCCAGAAACTGATCCCATTTCTTTATTTTGTAGGTTTGCTTATATACCTTTTTGTTACACATAGAGACAAAGGGCAATTTTAAAGTCACGTGGGGGTCAGCAGTCCTGACTTTTATCAAAATCAGGTGCTTCACATAAATGTATAAAAAAAGGTCTTAGAGGTATAAGACCTTTTTTTATAAATGTATAAAATAAGACTTTTTAAAATAAATGTATAAAAAAAGGTCTTTTACATCATCTTCTGGCCATGAGGCCTGCTGACATTTTACAATCCTTTCTTTCTGATAACCAAAAAGCTTATTTTTTCCAAGGGTGTTTTTTTCTTAAACCAGGCACCATCCTCTGAAGGTAGCATATAAAGTTGCATTCCTATAGGGTGAGGGCATAGTGGGTTACAACTAAGAAAGGAATTTATTTAACCTAATAAATGTTAACATGATTAATCTTAAAGGTTAATACTTATTTCTCCTATATGCTAGTTATATTCATTATAAGGGCAGAGAATATGGAGATTTAGCAGCAAACATCAGCCCAACAAATGAAAACCCTTCACCAATGCTCCCCTTAAGATCTATTTAGTCTTAAGATAATGATAAAGTTACATTTTTGCATAGCAAGGACACAGTGATTTATAACAAAGTACAGTGATCTATAACAAAAGAGAGAATTCATTAACTCAAAAAGTCTAGTATTGCTAACATTGAAAACTACTATATTTCCTTTTCTATATTTCAAATATATTAATATATTCCCAGGTGCCTAAGGATATGGAGGCCTAACAGCAATCATTGACTCAACAATGAGAAAAGCCCTATGCTAATTAAGACTTTCAAAATACTCCAAACTCTCTGTGCTGTTTATGATTGAGAGGTAGTAAACAATCATGTGCATAGTGGCAGGAGTATGGATAATCCTGTCACACAAACTAGTCTGCCAGCAGAGAGGTTTGACCTGAGACACCCTTGTCCCACCCAGGGCAGGGAATTAGCAGCAATTATTGGCACAACAAATGAAAAACCCTTCAGTAATATAATTCCTAACCAACCCACTATACTAATAATTTCTAACTTTCCAAAATAATTTGCCTTTAGTAAGTCTAAAACATCTCGTGCTTCTCACAGTTGGAAAGCTGTAAACAATCACATGTGGCCAGAGAAACCTGTACAGGCAGGCCAGATAACCTTCAGACGAGTCCATAAGTTGAAGCATTCTTATCATGCCCAGGAATTTTTATTGACTTGGAGCTGCAAGTTAACTCCTTCTCCGAGAGAGGTAATGGGGATCAGCCCCCCATAAAGTCAGAGGTATAGGTGAGAGCATAAAACAGCAAAGTAGGCAGACCCTGGTTTGGGGGGTAGATGCTCGGGAGTAGGGGGTTTCCTGAGGCTTGATCCCGCCTTTGCATATACTGAAACCTCCTTCCTCATGACCTTTGCCATGGGCGGAGTTCCTCATGCTGGCTCTGTATGGACTAATCAGAGTTCAAGATGGATTTTGTTTGATTTTTATTGCCTGGAAGACTGTTTTATCCAGGAAGGTATTCAAGGTTTTGGTCATATGAGTACTTGCCTGTGTTATTCTTTTAAAAGGAAAATTGACTGCCTCAGCTTCTTCCCCTGGAAACACCTTCAAAATAACCTGTGGCACCTAAATCTTAATCTAGTTTTTGTTATAGAACCCTTATTGGTGGTGAAAAGAGTCACAGGGTGATTTAATAAAGGTCATTGTTCTTTCTCTTGCTCTCTTATGAATTTTTTAGCTGTTCTGTTTGGGTTTGAAAGTTTAAATATAACCAAACTCCTAATCTTTTATTTTTGGTATTGGACTTGTTGAAATAGACTCTACTTCTCATTACCAGTTGAAGTATTGATCCTTTAAAAGGCATGTCTACATAACCTTTCTACTCAATTTTAAAAGTCCAATGCTGTTGCTCCTCTCTTGAAGTCAAGCAAATGTTTGTTTAAGGGAATTGATACTATGTATGTCCTAAATAAAAATTTCCTCTGCATTTATGCTGATAAGAGTGCAGGAAAATAGCATAGAACATTTATTTTTGAAAGGTCTTTCTCCCCAAATTCCAAATGTAGATTTTTGCCACTCCATTATAAACTGATAAATGTAGTAAAATGTATAGAACTTATGTGAAACTTAATTTTTTAAATATTTATCTCAATCTAAACTTTTCTACGGGTCCTTAGTGAAAAGAAATCCCTACACACATAAGATTTACTGTAGGAGGCAGCAGAAGGCAGATAGTTCTGAGTGCTAAATTCATTTAAATAAAAAAATTCCAAACAGCTAAAAACAGCAGTAGAAAATCAAGAATCAAATGTCACTGCAAAACAACCCAGTAACAAGAATCAATGCCTATTCAGTTTTAAAAATTCACATCAGATTATACATTTCCAGATGCCACTGCAATAAGGCAAGAAATGAATAAATCTTAATCAAATGTCAAGGTGATGGAAAGGTGGACAGAGTTGAGAAATACTTAGAAGATGGTAAAATAAGAAGGACTGAATAAGTTTGAATGAACATTATGTATAAAAACGGGAAGGAATAAATGATGATGATGAGGTTTCTAAGTCCTAACCATTAAAATGATGTCATGCATAGGGATCACAGACAAACTGTCATAGCACCAAGGAATGCATATATAAAATAGAAGCTATTGGGGAAGCCTCCAATCACATAGTAACAGAACAAATAAAACTGAAAATGTTATGTATGCATGCATGTGAAGTTGCTTTAATCATGTCTGACTCATTGCAACTCTATGGACTGTGGCCCACCAACCTTCTCTGTGCATGTAATTCTATAGGGAAGAATACTGGAGTGGGTTGCCCTGCCCTCCTCCAGGGGATTTTCTCAATGCAGGGATCAAACCTGTGTCTCAAGTCTACCTGCACTGACAAGTTCTTTACCACTAGCACCAACTGGGAAAATGTTATCTTCCAATTTAACCAGGCAAATAGCCTGTATGAATTATTACCTAATTCTGTCTCTATTTCTAGGATTTCTAATATTTTGTATTGGATAAGCAAAAGTTTTTTCTCAAATTTCATAATTTACCCTCTCTTATTTTCTATGTTTTTCTTCATTTTTAAGAAAATGTCTTCAAACTTACTTTTCAAAACAATATTTTTTTAAATTTCTGCTGTCAGTCAGTTCAGTTCAGTTCAGTCACTCAGTCGTGTCCGACTCTTTGTGACCCCATGAATCGCAGCACGCCAGGCCTCCCTGTCCATCACCATCTCCCGGAGTTCACTCAGACTCACGTCCATCGAGTCAGTGATGCCATCCAGCCATCTCATCCTCGGTCGTCCCCTTCTCCTCCTGCTCTCTGCCTTTTCTAAAGCCAGCTTGAACATCAGGGAGTTCATGGTTCACATATTGTTTAATTCAAACAACTCCTGTTCTGTTCTCTGAGCACTCTTCTTCATAAAAATATCTTTCTCATTTCTCTGAGGAAACTGTCTTTGGTCATCCAAGCTAATTGTTTCCATCAGGTTTAAGGGTCAGATTTTATTTTTAGGGGTTTTCATCCAATATATGGGAATTCATATTTAGGAAACAATCATACTGAGTAGAAAAATAGCATGTTGAGGAATTCTGAATAGAAGTCTGGTGTTTTTAGGCAAGGGTTATCAAATTAAAACCTCAAATTGATAATCTGGTTGAAAATTCAGAGATTTATTTCAGGATAGTTGTAATACTCAGATAAAAATCTATTCCCTGTCCTGGCTTCCAATAAAAGAGGTGGCCCAAAAGGATGCACTGGTATGCTATCTATGTGCCTTGATGCTGATTGTTCCTTTACTGTTACAGGGCATCTCCATTATCAATTCACTAAGCTTCACTATGAAGGTGAAAGGAGCATCTCCCTTATTATAACCAAGTTCCCTTTCTACATAAGGGAGCTCACTGTTTCTTTTGATGATTACACTGAATCTAACTCTATTTTTTTCCTTTAGAGGTCAGTCCTGTCTTATGGCATACAATTGTTCTATATCTGTTATTATTAAATCAGAATGTACTGTCTTAAAAAAATTAAACTAAATAGTTTCTTTAAAAAAAAAAAAAAACAGAGAGAGAGAAATGAAGGAGGGAAGAGGCATGGATTGTCAGTGGTGGTATGGGTTTTCAGTTTATCCTTTTGTTTTCTGTACTGTCTTCCTGAAGTTAGATGTTCCTGCATGTACTCCATGTATATGTCTCTGGATCACTCTCTCAAAAGGCCAAATTTTCACTTTTCTGCTAGTATAAGGCTTATCACTTAAAACAAAATCTCACCAATTTAACAAACCTTTTTGCTTTCAAGCCAACTCTGATCCTATGTTTAAGCACCATTTCTGAGATTTTTATGGCTTCTGCAGTGAAAATCATATTACTTTGTTTTTCTTCTGCTATAACTCAAACAGTATGTTTTCAAATTTGCAAATTTCTGTGAATTCATGCACTTTTCAATGTCTAAGATTGTGTTATTATAGATTCTTCTTTTATTATTTTTGTACTTAAGAAAGGATTATTCATTTAGGTCAAATTGCCAACATCCATTGGATCATCAAAAAAGCAAGAGTCCAGAAAAACATCTACTTCTGCTTTATTGACTATGCCAAAGCCTTTGACTGTGTGGACTACAACAAACTCTGGGAAGAGGTGGGAATACCAAACCACCTGACCTGCCTCTGAGAAATCTGTGTGCAGGTCAGGAAGAGACAGCTAGAACTGGAATTGGAACAACAGACTGGTTCCAAATCAGGAAAAGAGTACATCAAGGTTGTATATTGTCACCCTGTTTATTTAACTTATATGCAGAGTACATCATGAGAAACGCTGGGCTGGATGAAGCACAAGGTGAAATCAATATTGCCAGGAGAAATATCAATAACCTTATATATGCAGATGACACCACCCTTAGAAAGCAAAGAAGAACTAAAGAGCCTCTTGTTGAAAGTGAAAGAGGAGAGTGAAAAAGTTGACTTAAAACTCAACATTCAGAAAACAAAGATCATGGCATCTCGTTCCATCACTTCATGGCAAATAGATGGGAAAGAGTGGAAACAGTGACAGACTCTATTTTGGGGGCTCCAAAATCACTGCAGGTGGTGACTGCAGCCATGAAATTAAAAGACACTTGTTTCTTGGAAGAAAAGTTATGACCAACCTAAGTAGCATATTGAAAAGCAGAGACATTACTTTGCCAACAAAGGCCCGTCTAGACAAAGCTATGGTTTTTCCAATAGTCATATATGAATCTGGGAGCTGGACTATAAAGAAAACTGAGTGATTTTGAACTGTGGTGTTGAAGAAGACTCTTGAGAGTCACTTGGAATGCAAGGAGATCCAACTACTCCATACTAAAGGAGATCAGTCCTGGGCGTTCATTGAAAGGACTGATGTTAAAGCTGAAACTCCAATAATTTGGCCACCTGATGTGAAGAGCTGACTCTTTGGAAAAGCCCCTGATGTTGGGAAAGATTGAGGGCAGGAGAAGGGGATGACAGAGGATGAGATGGTTGGATGGCATCACCAACTCAATGGATATGAGTTTGAGTAAACTCTGCGAGTTGGCAATGGACAGCGAAGCCTGGCATGCCACAGTCCATGGGGTCACAGAGTTGAACACAACTGAGTGCCTGAACTGAACTATTGATTTATGTAAACATTTTACTGTCATTTTAGTAAAGTTTTATAAGGAAATTCGGGCAAATGCATGTGCTTAATTTGCCATCTTTGAAAGGAGGTTTATCTAAAATTTTTAAACTGAATTTTAAGCCTCAAGTTTTAAAAATGATGTTTTGGTCAACATCATGGCTATGTTTTATTTTTTTCCTTCTCTCTGATTTACAACTAATCTGACATCCATAACTGGCAAAAAAAAAAAAAAAAAAAAAAAGCACCTCTGTACAATGTACCAGGACATCTGACAGGCCTATCAGCTATGTACCCAAAAATAGGTGTATTAAACTTCGGAGGAAGTAGAAGAGTCAGGGAAGTAGCAATAAAACCAGGGATGGCAGATGCAGTGACAGCAAAGAAGGCAGTGGCTGGTACAGAAGCAAGTCAGTAAACCTTCCTAGTAGAAGAGTCATAGGGTGAAGACAGTGAGTAGGGACTAGCCCAGCCATATGCAGTGAAGGGATTAATTGCTCTCTCTGAAGAGAGGCAGCAGTGGGAGGAAAAGGAAAGAGAAGTAAGCAGATAAGAGAACCAAAGGAAAATCTCCTGCTGTCTGCCCAGAAAAGAAGGGAAGTATCCATGGACCTCTTAGAATCCCCTCTTTAGGACCTACCAGGACAGTGAACATGCCCAAAGTCCCAAATACTAAGTACACACACTTCCCTTGCTTGGTCACCATCCTTTGCTTTTTTAAGTATTATTATTTTTTAATGTATGAGTCCTAATCTTGGAGGGAAGTCAGTGCTCATAAGTGAAACTAAAAACTCGTGATAATGTCAAAAGGAAAGCAAAAGGAAGACTTCTAATTACCAATCCCTTGAACTCCTAGAATCAAAATAAATCCTTGCCTAAACAAGAAAGCTATCTGCTACTTAAAATGTGGAGGCACTTCTCATAAAACATAATGAAAAATTATGGTAGTATGCCATCACAGAAGGAAAATGACAATTTTCTAGCAATCAAAACCAAACACATAGAATATTGTGATCTAACCAATAAAGAATTTTAAGTAGAATTATTAGAAATTAGAAGATTGAGGGCGAGAGAATAAGGGGGCAACAGAGGATGAGATGGTTGAATGGCATCACTGACTCAATGGACATGGGTTTGAGCAAACTCCAGGAGACAGTGAAAGACAAGAAAGCCTGGGGTGCTGCAGTCCATGGGGTTGCAAAGAGTCGAGTATGGCTAAGCAACTGAACAACATTATGAAGAAATTCAAAGAGCTACAAGAAAAATTCCAAAAGGCAATACAATTATCTCAGGAATAAACTTAATAAATGAAAGGACTATAAAACAAACAAAAGGATGAGAATGAAATTCAACAAAAGAACCAAATTTCTGGAGCTGACCTACTCAATCAATTAAATGAAAAATGCATTAAAATACACTGGAAATAGAGTAGGTTATGTGGAAGAGAGAATTGGAGAGCCCAGGAAATTAATATAGAAACAATTAAGGCAGAAGAAGAGAAAGAACTAATTCCTTTAAAAATAAAGAAACAATATAAGAACTATTAATATCTTACTCCATTATAAAGGCCAATATAAGAATAATGGGTATCCTAGAAGTTGAAATGAGGGTGAAGGGGACAGACAGAACATTTAATGAAATAATACCTGGAAATTTCCCAAACCTGAAAAAAGGATAAGTCCATAAAACTTATAGCACACCTTAGTATCACAACATAAAAACAATTTCTTCAAGTCACAGTAAATTAAAACTTTCAAAGTCAACAATAGAGAAAGAATTTTAAAGGCAATATTTTGGGGGGAAGACAGTAACCTATAAAGCTATGTCCAATAGGTTATCAGCAGATTTCTCAACAGAAACACTACAGGCTAGAAGAGACGGGGCGGAGATGCTTAAAATATTGAAATATAAGAAGAATAAGTCAAGAATACAGTACTAAGAAAAACTATTCTTCAGAAATGAAGGAGAAAGAAAGGCTTTCCCAGAAAAGCAACAACTATAAAAGTTCATCTCCATTAGACCAGCCTTACAAGAGATGTTGAAAGAAGTTCTTCAAGCTGAACAAAAAACAGAACTACATAAAAAAGAATTAGAATACTGTAACTCATTCTTAAATAGTATATTAAAACTTAACTATAGCATAAATGTTAAAGGAAAAAAAGCATTAAAAATAACTGTAGCTACTACCACATGCTAACAAAATCACAGCATAAAAAGATAATTTGTGACATATAAAACATAAAAAGAGAAGAATAAAAAGATGGAACTTTATTGGCCACTGATAAATTGCTATCAGAAATAAGACTATTTTATCAGGAATTTTGTATGTATATCTCATGGTAGCCACAAAGTAAAAATCTAGAGCAGAGATATGAAACAAAGGGGAGACTGAGCAAATTAGTGTGAAAATCACCAATTTATAAAGGTCAAAAAGAAAGGAAAATGAAACAACAGAGAGACAAAATAGCCAGAAGGCAAGATAAAACAACAGTGGTAAAGCCTATGTAAATGTATTCAACCCACCAATCTAAAGACACAGAGAGGCTGTATGAACATACCCTGGTGGCTCAGACGGTAAAGCGTCTGCCTACAATGCGGGAGACCTGGGTTCGATCCCTGGGTCGGGAAGATCCCCTGGAGAAGTAAATGGTAACCCACTCCAGTACTCTTACCTGGAAAATTCCATGGACAGAGGAGACTTGTAAACTACAGTCCACGGGGTCGCAAAGAGTTGGGCACGACTGAGCAACATCACTTAAACATTCTATCAACCTGCAGCAGAATATCCATTCTTCTCAGGTGCACAGGGAACATTTTCCAGTATTTGATACCCATATGATGGGTAGCAAGTCAAATTTTAGAAAATTTTAAAAGATTGAAATCATACAAACTGTCTTCCTCTGACCGCAATGATATGAAATTAGAAATCAACAACAGGAGAAAAGTGAGACCTACAAGTATGTGGAAACTAAATAAAAACTCCTAAACAACCACTAGCTCAAAGAAGAAATAAAAGGGAAATAATACAGCTCAACTCCAGAAAAATAAATGACCCAATCAAAAAATGGGCCAAAGAACTAAACAGACATTTCTCCAAAGAAGACATACGGACAGCTAACAAACACCTGAAGAGATGCTCATCACTCATTATCAGAGAAATGCAAATCAAGACCACAATGAGGTACCATTTCACACCAGTCAGAATGGCTGCGATCCAAAAGTCTACAAGCAATAAATGCTGGAGAGGGTGTGGAGAAAAGGGAACCCTCTTACACTGTTGGTGGGAATGCAAACTAGTACAGCCACTATGGAGAACAGTGTGGAGATTCCTTTAAAAACTGCAAATAGAACTACATTATGACCCAGCAATCCCACTGCTGGGCATACACACCAAGGAAACCAGAATTGAAAGAGCCACATGTATCCCAATGTTCATTGCAGCACTGTTTATAATAGCCAGGACATGGAAACAACCTAGATGTCCATCAGCAGATGAATGGATAAGAAAGCTGTGGTACATATACACAATGGAGTATTACTCAGCCAT
>SJYT01039075.1:0-26538 GCA_006410635.1 Cephalophus harveyi
GAGATTGCATCCAAGTATTGCATTTCAGAGTCTTTTGTTGACTATGATGGCCACTCCATTTCTTCTGAGGGATTCCTACCCACAGTAGTAGATATAATGGTCATCTGAGTTAAATTCACCCATCCAGTACATTTTAGTTCGCTGATTCCTAGAATGTCGAAGTTCACCCTTGCCATCCCTTGTTTGACCACTTACAATTTGCCTTGATTCATGGACCTGAGATTCCAAGTTCCTATGCAATATTGCTCTTTACAGCATCGGACCTTGCTTCTATCACCAGTCACATTCACAGCTGTGTATTGTTTTTGCTTTGGCTCCATCCCTTCATTCTTTCTGGAGTTATTTCTTCACTGACCTTCAGTAGCATATTAGGCACTTAATGACCTGGGGAGTTCCTCTTTTGATATCCTATCATTTTGCCATTTCATACTGTTCATGGGGTTCTCAAGGCAAGAATACTGAAGTGGCTTGCTATTCCCTTCTCCAGTGGACCACATTCTGTCAGACCTCTCCACTATGACCAGCCCTTCTTGGGTTGCCCTGCAGGCATGGCTTTATTTCACTGAGTTAGAAAATGCTGATAGGAAAAGGAGTACATCAAGGCTGTATACTGTCACTCTGCTTATTTAACTTATATGCAGAGTAGATTATGAGAAATGCTGGACTGGAAGAAACACAAGCTGGAATCAAGATTGCCAGGAGAAATATCAATAACCTCAGATGTGCAGATGACACCACCCTTATGACAGAAAGTGAAGAGGAGCTAAAAGCCTCTTGATGAAAGTGAAAGAGGAGAGTGAAAAAGTTGGCTTAAAGCTCAACATCCAGAAAATGAATAACATGGCATCCGGTCCCATCACTTCATGGGAAATAGATGGGGAAACAGTGGAAACAGTGTCAGACTTTATTTTTTTGGGCTCCAGACTTACTGCAGATGGTGATTGCAGCTATGAAATTAAAAGACGTTTATTCCTTGGAAGAAAAGTTATGACCAACCTAGATAGTATATTCAAAAGCAGAGACATTACTTTGCCGACTAAGGTCCGTCTAGTCAAGGCTATGGTTTATCCTGTGGCCATGTATGGTTGTGAGAGTTGGACTGTGAAGAAGGCTGAGTGCCGAAGAATTGATGCTTTTGAACTGTTGTGTTTGAGAAGACTCTTGAGAGTCCCTTGGACTGCAAGGAGATCCAACCAGTCCATTCTGAAGGAGATCAACCCTGGGATTTCTTTGGAAGGAATGATGCTGAAACTGAAACTCCAGTACTTTGGCCGTCTCATGAGAAGAGTTGACTCATTGGAAAAATCTCTGTTGCTGGGAGGGATTAGGGGCAGGAGGAGAAGGGGACGACTGAAGATGGGATGGCTGGATGGCATCACTGACTTGATGGACGTGAGTCTGAGTGAACTCTGGGAGATGGTGATGAACAGGAAGTCCTGGTGTGCTGCGAATCATGGGGTCGCAAAGAGTCGGACACGACTGAGCAACTGAACTGAACTGAACTGTGGTCCTAGTGTGATTAGATTGACTAGTTTTCTGTGAGTATGATTTCAGTGTGTCTGCCCTCTGATGCCCTCTTGCAACACTCACCATCTTGGGTTTCTCTTACCTTGGGCATGGGGTATCTCTTCATGGCTGCTCCAGCAAAATACAGTCACTGCACCTTACCTTTGGAGAAGGAAATGGCAACCCACTCCAGTGTTCTTGCCTGGAGAATCCCAGGGATGGCGGAGCCCAATGGGCTGCCATCTGTGGGGTCGCACAGAGTCGGACACGACTGAAGCGACTTAGCAGCAGCAGCAGCAGCAGCACCTTACCTTGGACGAGGGGTATCTTCTTACTGCTACCATTCCTGACATTCAACGTGAGACAGCCCCTCTAGGCCCTCCTGTGCCTGCACAGCCACCACTCCTCGGGTTGCTTCTCCCCACCACTGGCCCTGGGCTCAGGCATGCGTGGCCCCTACCAGCAGCAGCTGTGAGCCGAAGACTGAAATTTTACTCTTCTTATTTTTTGGGGCTCCAAAATCACTGCAGATGGTGACTGCAGCCATGAAATTAAAAGATGCTTACTCCTTGGAAGAAAAGTTATGCCCAACCTAGATAGCATTTTCAAAAGCAGAGACATTACTTTGCCGACTAAGGTCCGTCTAGTCAAGGCTATGGTTTTTCCTGTGGTCCTATATGGATGTGAGAGTTGGACTGTGAAGAAGGCTGAGCACCGAAGAATTGATGCTTTTGAACTGTGGTGTTGGAGAAGACTGTTGAGAGTCCCTTGGACTGTAAGGAGATCCAACCAGTCCATTCTGAAGGAGACCAGCCCTGGTATTACTTTGGAAGGAATGATGCTAAAGCTGAAACTCCAGTACTTTAGCCACCTAATGCGAAGAGTTGACTCATTGGAAAAGACTCCGATGCTGGAGGGATTGGGGTCAGGAGGAGAAGGGGACGACCGAGGATGAGATGGCTGGATGGCATCACGGACTCGATGGACATGAGTCTGAGTGAACTCCGGGAGATGGTAATGAACAGGGAGGCCTGGCGTGCTGCGATTCATGGGGTCGCAAAGAGTCGGACACGACTGAGCAACTGAACTGAAGTGAACTGAACAGGTAATGACTAAAATTCAAACTGTAGCACGATCCTCAGACCTCTGATTTCAATTCTGATCTGTAAGTGTAAAGAACATCAGATCTACAGAAAAATTAATTCTTTTAGTAGTACATAATGGATCTTCTTTACATTACTTAGAAAATCAATCCTTTTGAACTAAAGTTAAGTACACCAACCAGATTGTTTTCTCAACTCCTATCTGCTTTCACTGAATCTCTATGATCGCCATGGGAATATCATATGTTATGCAAGCTATTTTTAAAATATTTTAAATTATTCATTTTAATGGGAGAAGAAAATGGCAATGCACTCCAGTACTTTTTTCTGGAGAATACTGTGATCAGAGGAGCCTGGAGGGCTGCTGTCCATAGGATCGCATAGAGTCGGACATTACCAGTGACTTAGGATGCGTGTATGCACTGGAGAAGGAAATGACAACCCACTCCAGTATTCTTGCCTGTAGAACTCCAGGCACAGAGGAGCCTGGTGGGCTGCCCTCTATGGGGTCGTACAGAGTCAGACATGACTGAAGCTATTTAGAAGCAGCAGCAGTCATTTTAATTGGAGTTTAGTATCTATTTCCTCCTAAAGAGAGAAGGGTGGTACTAAATCAAAGTCTTCTGACTCAATCTGATCACAAGAGTGACACTCTAGTAAATCACCAGGATAACAGACTCTGGCAAGAACTGGGATTCTGACATAAAACATGTAAACCTAAACAAAATTTCCAAACAAACACAGACTCTTTTCATTACCATTGTCTTTAATCTTTTCCCCAACTGAGCAGCTTAGTCACAGGTCCAAAAAGCTGTTCTCTGTTCCACTAAGGAAAAGATTAACTCTGTGGGTCTTGGTATTCAAGTGTTCCCTTTGATTAGATTTTTTGGCTTCAATCCCAGCTCAGTCGTGACAACCTTCAGGTCTCAAATAACATACTATGTAACTGGTGCATTTTGTATTCTTACCAGAGAAAATAACTGTCAGTTGTACCTCCACAGTATTAACTTAGCCACAAGGAAGCTCTAGAAAAACTGAACAAAATGTTAGAGAGAGAGCACAGCATTTCTATGAAATCTGTTGTCAGTATTACAAACGATTATAAACTACAAGGACATCACTAGATAGACATCTACTTAATGCACATTTCATTATTGGATTCTTACTTCGAATTTAATCACTTTATACTTTCTGATCTGCAACTGATTAATAAAACCTGGGGTCCACTTTTTCAAATAAAACTGCCTTTTTTTTAAAGCCAAGATTAATCTTTCTTAAGATATTCATTTAACTTTTACATATTCATAACTCCAAATACATAAAAGGTGATGAACAAAAAAATTTTAAAAGTTAATGATATTTCAACAAAATTTTTCTAATCTTTGTTCATTTAATATATCTCGTGTGCTTTAAAATGCATTACATCAGTAGAGTATTGGGTTTCCTTGGTGGCTCAGAGGATAAAGCATCTGCCTGAAATGCAGACCTGGGTTCCATTCCTGGACTGGGAAGATGCCCTGAAGAAGGGAATGGCAACCCATTCCAGTATTTCTGCCTGGAGAATCCTACAGACGGAGGAGCCTGGGAGGCTACAGTCCATGGGGTCGCAGAGTTGGATACGACTGATCAAGTTCACTTTCACTTCAGTACAGTATTATCATATGTTTAAAAACCTATAAAAAATATGGTAAAAATTCTGGTAAAATTTTCACCAATAAAGGTACATACTCAGTTGTTCTAACTCATGGTGTGAGTAATCTGAAACAACTTGGATTTTCATTGTTATTTGCAACCATGACACGCAAGATGCAGTTCATTCTTTTCCAACCAGATACTGAACTCGTGACCCCTGCAATGAGAACCTTAAAAGACTAAACCACCAGGATAGTGCCTTGTTTTCATTTCCTAAATGATTTGGAAAATCTGTCAAAGTATAATATGGACTGGTATGAATAGATGTGACACACTGAGTAGAAAATTGTAAATTGTTTAATCTTGATGAATATGTGATTGCTCACTTCAAATTAAAATAAACATTCTCTGAGTGTCTGAAAACACTCAAAAAAGATGTTGGTGACTGAAAAATCTTCAAATCCATGTTCTAGGTCAGTGATTTAATTTAGACTTCCTAAAATCTGCTCCTGGAATTCTAAACTTCAGCTTAGTGTTCAATCAAGAACTCATTGATTCTTTTGTACTTTTGGTTTCTACAGTACATTTTTACTACCTAATTTATTAAAAAAAAAAAAACAGCAACAAACAAACAAACAACAACAAAAAAAAAAAAAAAAAAAAAAGGATCCACAGAATTATAAACTTCTTGAAAATTTAAAAAGATTGCCAAACTTGTTTCTGAATAGTCATCAATATTCAAATTCATGGATACATAAGACTCAATATATATTAAATTCAATGTTCAACCTTCTGAGATCTAAGGCAGTGTAAGATCTGACTACTTTTACATATAAAACAGCAAAAAGCATACGCACACGGTTCAGGCTGGACTTACAACTCAATGTCTTCTTCCTCACCTGCAGGGTCCTTAAACTGGATTTTGTCATCATCCTCAGGATCAGAGGTATCTGTTTCACTAAGTTCAGCTAAAAACAGTAAGAGCATACTCTTAAAGATATAAAATCAATATGTTACTAGATTAATTGCCTATTTAAAGAAATAAAACTGGATTAATACTAAAACTGGACAAGGAAATGGCAACCCACTCCAGTGTTCTTGCCTGGAGAATCCCAGGAACGGGAGAGCCTGGTGGGGCTGCCGTCTATGGGGTCGCACAGAGTCGGATACGACTGAAGCGACTTAGCAGCAGCAGCAGGAGCAGCAGCAATACTAAAACACTGAACTGTACAAGAATCTGCTTGTAATCAAACTTTGGTTCAACATTTTCATTCCAAGAAAAATCTTCCTAACTAGCAATATATCACAGAGAACAAACTCACAATGAAATCTCTATGAGAAATTCACTGCAGAATAAGTATTGATCTGATTCCCAACTATCTTAGTATTTCTCAAATGGCCTATGTGTCATAAGAATCTTCAGTCTTGCTCAAAAATTCAACTTTTTAATAAAATGCACTGTAATAGAATAAAAATATTGCTCTTATGTTCAAAATGCGAGTTTAGTACACTGCCTCTTTTTTGTTACTAGGAACTTATTTTAATTGTTCCACGCTTACTAAATGAAGAAAAAAACACTTTTGTCTCTAAGAAATAAAAGGGATTTAAAAATACTGTCCACAAAACTGCACGACAGTACTCTATATATTAAGAAAAACTGAACATTATTTTCCACAAAAATCAATACCAGTACTGTAAATGTTGTCCTCAATTAGCTGAAAACAGGTACAATCACTTAAGATTTGTTTTTAAGAGTGTAAAAGAGGCATTCCTTTAACAATTGATATGTACAAGTCTAGGATTTGTGAACTTTTTAATTCTCCACCAACAGAACATATATTAGGAAGGTAATCCATTACTAAGTTGTTAATATTCTGAAGTATTTAATTCATACTTAAAGTGAATTTAAGCATTTATGCAAAAATACAGAAAAAATAATATTCTGAAATGACTGTTTCACCTAAACACTAACTAGCAAATACTATGAGAACACAGGGAAATTTAATAACTTTGACATTAACTACCATATTCCAGAAGCTCTCCATAAGCCTTCAGACTTTGAGCTTCATCTGCATTGTACTTTAAAATTACATCAGATTTGTTATCCTTGGAGAAAAATAAAGAAGGATCAAAACTGTTTATGCAAAAAATAATCAGTTGTCTCATAAATTACTTTCAAATTCAGGACACTTAAGAAAAACCTCACTATTCTCTCACCTTCCTTCTATCATCTGCAAACACACACACACACACACACACACATACACACAAATAATCCTCGTGATGAAGTTTGCATGCATAACCAAATAAAGTATAGACTACGAAAGTTATGTATACAATGCACTGAATCAAAGGAAGAAAAGGAAACATGTGGGGTGGTGGTTTTTCAATGTGGTCCTTGTCCACACTCTAACACTGTAGTTCAAACTGAAAGTGGTATTATTACCCAAGAGAAACATTTCTATAACTCACAGTTCTTAGAGTATCTTACTGATTTGAATTGTCTGTGGTGCCTTAAAAAAGATATCTATATCTTCCTAAAACCTAACAGGCCTGACTTGAGTCTTTGTGTGTTTATGACGCAAATATGCCTGGGAATTACTGCTCTAAAATGTTCACTTTTCTCCATTTTAAAGAAGCTGAGTCACTGACAGAGGAAAACATTATGAATGCTTACAATTAAGCTAGAAAAGGCCTAAAGAAAGACAACTGAAAATATCACAGTCATAAAACTGTAGTGTAATATAAAGCAACAATTCTCAAACTATAATGTGCACCAAAAACACATAGGTGTCTTATTAAAAATCTGAGTGTAACTCAGTAGTGAAGAGATAAGCTAATAACCTGCTAATACAATTCCATAGAATAGTGATGTTGCTATTATCTTTAGATTATGACTTGAGTAGTAAGGGTTTGTAATTATCCAGAACAGTTTAAAAATCAGAAGAGCTATTTGTGTCTATCAATTTATAGTTAGTATTTTAATCCCTTAAAGGATTAATTGTGATTTCACTGTCCATCAAACAGAGAATTAAGCTGGGAATCAACTATTATTTGATCCATTTGCAGGATTATATGTGGCTAAACTAAAATAAATGGATGAAAATAATACACTTTTATGGGCAGAGTCTATGTATTTAGTCACCAAATATAAAAAATGGATATGCTATCAATGGATGTTCCAGATCATTTTTTATGTTCCAAAACATAAAAATGAGAGGAAAAAAAGAAAAAAAAGAAGAAGAAGAAGAAAGAAAAATTCAGTAAAGTTTCAGGGTATAAAATCAACATACTTAAATCAGTTATAATATTAATGCATCCATATTACTCAAATTAATGTACAGATTCCATCTAATTCTTATAAAAATTCAAGTAGTATTTTTTTTTTCCCCACAGACAAAGCTATGTGGAATCTCAAGCAATCTAAACCGCCAAGCAATTTTGAGAAAGAAAAAAGCTGGAGGACACACAATTCCTCCTTTTAAAACACAACTGTCCAAACAATATGGCACTGGCATTCCACCAGTAATGCAGATCCTGGAACAAAGCTGAGCACTCAGAAATAAAATTTTTCAAAAAAAGTCAACTAATATTTATGGAGGGAACCAAGATCACAATGTAGAAAAGACAACCTCTCCAATAGACAGGACTGGAAAAACAATACTTAAGATAAAAGTAGACCCCTTTCTTACACCAGAAACTACCTAAAGTTACCCTGAAATAGATTAGAGGTTTAAACACAGAGCTGAAACCATAAAATTACTGCAAGTGAACAGTGTAAAACAGCTAAATGCCGCTCTTGCTCTTTGCTTTTGGTATAGGACACCCCACCCATAAGCAACATAAGCAAAACCTAGTAAGTGAAACTATATCACACTAAATCACACTTTTGAACAGAAAATGAAATTGTCAACAACAACAAAAATAGACCGTGTACTAGATTGGTAAAAAATATTTGCCAATGATATGACCAATAAGGGATTAACACCCAAGATAGATAAACCCTGTCATTTGCAACAACATGGTTGAACCTGGAGAGTAGTGTGCTAAGAGGAACAAGTCACACAGAGGAAGCAAGAACTGCAGAACCTCATTTATATGTGGAATCAGGACTGAACACAAACTTATCAAAGTTCAGGGATGCACCTAATGTCTCAGCTTTGAGCGACGTGGATATTCTGCA
This sequence comes from Cephalophus harveyi, assembly GCA_006410635.1. Classification (NCBI taxonomy): domain Eukaryota; kingdom Metazoa; phylum Chordata; class Mammalia; order Artiodactyla; family Bovidae; genus Cephalophus; species Cephalophus harveyi. The sequence continues at coordinate 8,425 of SJYT01039075.1, forward strand.
CAAGCCTGAAATGAACAGAAGAACTATCAGTCGCCTGGCTAAGTATTAATGGTATGTCCCAGCATGCACAGAGCCTAAAAACAGAAAATGAGAGTCCTACTCGTTTTTAATGAAACCTCAAACATGGGCTGTCTGCTAGGTTATAAACAAGCATTCAATGGCCACACACAAGGAAAAAATATATACCATACAGAATCTGTTTCAGAAATCACCCAACAAACAATGGCAAGAAAAAGCTCTGAGAGAAGAAATCTGATGTTCCATCTCACCATGTTATATCTGCATTTTCTGGTTTTCAACAACCTCAACAACAAAAACATGAGACACACAAAGAAATAGGAGAAGATGTCTGGTCATGTATAAGGAAATAAATAGCCAGTACAAAGAATGGCTCAGAAAGCCTACAAGCTGCACTTAACAGAGGCTTTACATCAGGTAGTATAGATAAAAAGAATACAAGAAACAATGTGTATACTGTTTTATTTTTTTTTTAATTATCAAGAATATTTCCCTGGAGGATGAAGGCATATAGATTCTTTAAAAGGAAACCATCAGAGACAAAAAGTAAAGTGGCTGAGTTCAAACTGTCTCTTTAAATCACTAATAGATCAATCACACCAAAAAATCAACAAGGAAACAGAAGACTGAAACTTTACAAATAAAAACGTCTTGGATATATACATAAAACATGACCTGATAATAAAATAGAGAGAAACAGTAATTATTTCACTCAAAATTTAATGAAGCACAAGTGATGGGTTTGACACAGAAATCAAAAGGATTTCTGTCTCACAAGTCATATTCCAAACATTGAGATCATAGTGGGCAACTACCAAGTAGTTCTCTAAGTATTCATCTCAGATTTATAGCTTACACTTTAAAAGACCTAGTCTATGCTACCTTTCTCCTATAAGCCAAAAGAGCCCATTTTTGAAGGTAGAAGTTGTGTCTTATTTAATTGTGTCATCTTCAGCAGTGGTTTCTCAAACTTGGATCTGAGACTTTTAAAGTTAAAAATTGCAACTGATAACCCAATATAAACTTACTAAATTTTTTATCTTGATGAGTGAGAGTACTAATGAAAATCACTTTCATATGCTACTGTTCTTATTTCAGCAAAGGTTATTTTTCAAAAATATTTAAAAAGCAAAACTGGAAGGAATCCTCTGGTGGTCCAATGATTAAGACTCAGGGCTTTCACAGCAGTAATCTGGGCTCAATCCCTGACTGGATATCTAAAATCTCACAAGCTGCAGTGCCATCAAAATTTAAAGAAAAAAAATGAAAGGAAAATGAATAATCTAGCTCTGTACAATATATATCACAAAATACAAAGATCTCTTCTCGCTTTACTAAAGAACATTGAAAATGTCAGCCTGCAGTATAAACCCTGAAAACCTACCACAGAGCGTTGACTACACCTGGACCTTAAATGAGGAAAAAAAGATGAGCTGTAGCATTTATCCAAACTAACAAGAGAACATATATTGTATATCATATTTAGAATCAAAAATGAAACGATCATCTTCCCACAGAACACATATACTCTCAGTCAGCCAGAATCCTATCATCTTAAACGTAAGTGGATGATAACAAATTTTGTCAGAAGGATGAGAATCATAACTAGAACTGGTCAAATACATTTTAATGCATAACTGAAATACTGATATTAATTATTCCTAAATTCAAGAACATTGTAAATGTAAGTATAATTGTTATCTGATAATCTCGAAGACCAACCAATATAATATCAGAAGTAATTATCCAAATATATAAAAGAAAACTCATAGTACATTATATTTAAAATGCAAACAATAGTGTTTGATGTTAAGCCATACTTAACGTGATACAAAATTATACAATTCACTCAGTGTGTGAAAAGTACCTGCTAAGGATTTGGGGAAAACTGCTGGTGTGTGATGTGTGTGCGTGTGTGTGTGTGTGCCTTCTGTGCATGTGCAGGAATGTGTGTATGTCTGTGCGTGCTCATGCCTATAAGACAAAGTCTAGTTATAGAAAGTTACAGTATATTAAGCAGAAGCTAAATTTGGGCAGTTCATTTTGGGTCAAATTTTCTAATTAATATATTAAAATATACATTAATTTTACCTCAATTAGGTCAGGAATGGTGACGGTAAGGAGATACCCCTCATCTAAGGTAAAGAGCAGTGGCTGTGCTTTGCTGAAGCAGCTGTGAAGAGATACCCCTCACCCAAGGTAAGAGAAACCCAAGTAAGATTACCAAGATGCAAGAGAGCATCAGAGGGCAGACACACTGAAACCATACTCACATAAAACTAGTCAATCTAATTACACTAGGACCACAGCCTTGTCTAACTCAATGAAACCAAGCCATGCCTGCAGGGCAACCCAAGATGGGCGGGTCATGGTGGAGAGGGCTGACAGAACGTGGTCCACTGGAGAAGGGAATGACAAGCCACTTCAGTATTCTTGCCTTGAGAACCCCATGAACAGTATGAAAAGGCAAAATGATAGGATATCAAAAGAGGAACAGACTATGATGCTGGGAGGGATTGTGGGCAGGAGGAGAAGGGGACGACCGAGGATGAGATGGCTGGATGGCATCACTGACTCGATGGATGAGAGTCTGAGTGAACTCTGAGAGATGGTGATGAACAGGGAGGCCTGACGTGCTGTGATTCATGGGGTCGCAAGAGTCAGACACGACTGAGCGACTGAACTGAACTGAAAGTGTTTTAAAATTATAAAAGCATAGTTCTTTGTCACATAAATTACTTTTATTCACAAATCACCCTGGTAATTTTTAGTTGTTTTAAAGAAATGAAAATAAGTCATCTAAGCAAATATAGCCATCTGGTTACCAATCTACATCAATTCTGGCCCCAAATCACTAACTGGAAAAGAATGACTTAAGAGAACAAAACTGTTTTTTAATCCAAAAAATTAGGGTTGAAGTAACTTTTAAACAATATGATCAATAAATGTGCCAAAAATACTAAATAAGATGGCATATCATGTTCCAATTTCAAATGCTCCTAATACCACCTACAGCTTTTCCCACAAATCAAAGTCTTACCCAGGACCATACACTATATTTAATTAGCATTTAGACTCCTTTTATCTTAAAAATAATGTTCAGAATTTTTTTCTTTCATTGCTTAATATTTTTTTTAAGAATCTAGGCCATTTGTTTCATACACTGTATTTGTCTGTTTCCTCAAATGCAAATATATCTGGCATAAGTCCACTCTAAGTGTTATAAATTATTTTTTCTAAATATAAATCTTACGAAGAAAGTTATCAAGGATTTTCTATTTTTATGTATTTATATTGCCACATAAATCACTAGTTTTGAGGTGTTCAAGAATTCACAAAAGTCAGTCACTTGGAAGCAGAGGTAAATTTTTTAAGGGTAAGTTTTGTATTAAAGTAAAATATATTTCCACACTGACCTTTTGTCTCAAGTTACCTCGGATATAACATATCTTTGTCACACCATCAAAACACATTGTTTCCAGTCGTGCATTTCCCAACATTTTGGTTACTGAGCATATTCTTCAGAAGGGGCAAAAAAGAAAAAAAAATCAAAACAAAATTTTAAGATATGGTTCAATTTTTCTTAAAATGTAACATTTGTTATTAGGTTGGTAATTTCAATTTCAGTGCTACTCTTAGACCAAACCATGATAAAAAAAAAGAAAAAGGTCAAGTGTTACAACAAATAATAACTGTCTCAAGTGACATATATTAATTTTCTCCATGCAAATGAAAGGACTCTTAATCTCTCAAACAATGTCTATAGTCTCTTCCAGCTACACTTATGTATTTATCCCCTTATATTTAAGGCAAGTAAAAATCAACAAAAGTGAAGTTGTTAACCCAAAATCACAAATGCTATTTCCATGAAAAGCTATCTGCTATTGGGAATATTTAACCTATCCGGTAATTTGAGAAAAAAAAAAAAAAAATCAGTCTTGGTCTTCATGACTGCATTCTCTACCTGTGGGCATCAAAGTGGCTGATTTCAAACTGCACCTTAAATGCTGACTTAGCAGCCTCTCACGCTGAGTATTCCTCAAATCATGGCTCTCCTTTCCCTCATTAACTCTACGGATTATAAACAGTAAACCTACATTAACAAACCTTAGGTTTAGAACATGTTGATGCTTATTCTAAAGTGCTTAAAACTGTAATTCAAGATAAAGCATCAAATGTTTAAAAACAATTATATCTAAAAATATTCAAGAGCCCACCTGGCTCTACTGTCCCTTGAAAACATTGACATAAACATTATCCAGTATGGGATGATGTCTTCTTGACTTAAATGACAAAAGCGGGCATCAGGATAAAGAGAAAGAAACAGGTAATTAATATAGAACTGGTACATTACTAATTTTTTACTAAGGATTAAAATCAAAGTGATAGCCACTGCAGCCATAAAAAGTGCCTGCTTCTTGACCATTAAGGTACGACTTAAATAAAATCATTGATGATTATACAGTGGAAGTGAGAAATAGATTTAAGTGACTAGATCTGATAGACAGAGTACATGATGAACTATGGAGGGAGGTTTGTGACATTATACAGGAGACAGGAATCAAGCATCCCTAAGAAAAGAAATGCAAAAAAAAGCAAAATGGCTGTCTGAGAAGCCTTACAAAGCTGTGAAAAGAAGGGAATTGAAAAGCAAAGGAGAAAAGAAAGATATACCCATTTGAATGCAGAGTTCCAAAGAATAGCAAGGAGACACAAAAAAAGCCTCTCTCAGGGATGAGTGCAAAAAAATAGAGAAAAACTATAGAATGGAAAAGACTAAAGATCACTTCAAGAAAAATCTGAGATATCAAGGGAACATTTCATGCATAGATGTGAACAATAAAGTATAGAAATGGAATGAACTTAAGAGAAGCAGAAGATATTACTAAGAAGTGGCAAGAATACACAGAACTGTACAAAAAATATCTTCATGATGCACATAATCACGATAGAATGTTCACTCACCTAGAGCTAGACATCATGGAATGTGATGGGCCTTAGGAAGCATCACTACTAACAAAGCTAGTGGAGGTGATGGAATTCCTGTTAAGCTATTTCAAATCCTAAAATATGATGATATGAAAGAGCTGCACTCAATATGCCAGCGAATTTGGAAAACTTAGCAGCGGCCAGGGGAGTGGAAAAGGTCAGTTTTCATTGCAATCCCAAAGAAAGGCAATGCCAAAGAATGCTCATACTACCCCGTATTTGCATTCATCTCACACACTGACAAAGTAATGCTCAAAATTCTCCAAGCCAGACTTCAGTAACTACATCAACCATGAACTTCCAGATATTCAAGCTCGTTTTCAAAAAGGCAAAGAACCCAGAGATCAAGTTGCCAACATTTGCAGGATCATTGAAAAAGCAAGCAAATTCCAAGAAAAAACATCTACTTCTGCTTTTTTGACTATGCCAAAGCTTTTCACTGTGTGGATCATAATAAACTGTGGAAAATACTGAAAGTGATGGGATTACCAGACCACTTGACCTGCTTCTTTAGAAATCTGTATGCAGGTCAGGAAGCAGCAGATAGAACTGGAAATAGAACAGCAGACTGGTCCCAAATAGGAAAAAGGGTGCCTCATGGCTGTCTATTGTCACCCTTCTTATTTAACTTCAATACAAAGTATATCATGAGAAACACTGGGCTGTATGAAGCACAAGCTGGAATAAAGTTTCCTGGGAGAAGTGTCAATAACTTCAGATATGCAGATGACACCTCCCTTATGGAAGAAAGTGAAGAAGAACTAAAGATCCTCTTGATGAAAGTGAAAGAGGAGAGTGAAAAAATTGGCTTAAAGCTGAACATTCAGAAAACTGAGATCATGACACCTGGTTCCATAATTTCATGGGAAATAGATGGGGAAACAGTGGAAAATGTGGATGACATTTTTTTAGGGGTGGCTCCAAAATCACTGCTGATGGTGACTGCAACAATGAAATTAAAAAACGCTTACTCCTAAAAGGAAACTATGACTTACCTGGATAGCATATTAAAAAGCAGAGACATTACTTTGCCAACAAATTTCTGTCTAGTTAAAGCTATGGTTTTTCCAGTAGTCATGTATGGTGTGAGATTTGGACCGTAAAGAAAGCTGAGTGTCAAAGAATTGGTGCTTTCTTACTTAGTATTGGAGAAGACTCTTGAGAGTCCCTTTAACTTCAAGGACATCCAACCAGTCCATCCTGAAGGAGATCAGTCCTGGGTGTTCATTGGAAAGACTTATGTTGAAGCTGAAGCTCCAATAATTTGGCCACCTAATGCTAAGGGCTGACTAGTTTGAAAATACCCTGATATTTGCAAAGATTTAGGCCAGGATGAAATGGGGACAATAGAGGTTGAGATGGATGGATGGCATCACCAACTCAATGGACATGAATTTGGGTAAACTCCAGGATTTGGTGATGAACAGGTAGGCCTAGCAATCTGCTGTCCAATGGGTCACAGAGTCGGACACAACTGAGTGACTGAACTGAACTGCTCCTCGGAAGAAAAGCTATGGCAACTCGAGACATGTTAAAACGTAGAGATACCTATTTGCTGACAAAGGTCTGTATAGTCAAAGCTCTAGTTCTTCCAGTAGTCTCATGTGGAAGTGACAGTTGGGACTATAAAGAAGGCTGAACGTTAAAGAGTTGATGCCCTTCACTTGTAGTGCTGAAGAAGACTCTTGAGAGCCCATTGAAAGGCAAGGAGTTCAAAACAGTCAATCCTAAAGGAGATCAACCCTGAACATTCACTGCAAAATCGCTGCCGAAGCTCCAATACTTTGGCTACCTGATGCAAAGAGTCGACTGAAAGGAAAAGACTCTGATGCAGGGAAAGCAGGAGGGCAAGAGAAGAGGACATCAGAAGATGAGATGGTTGGATGGTATCACTGGATTCAAGGTATACGAGTCTGAGCAAACAAAAGGAAATAGTGAAGGACAGGGAATCCCAGTTCATGGGATCCCACAGAGTCAAAGACATGACTTAGCAACTGAATAACAACTGCACCAAAAAGCTTCTAGTCTAATCTGTAATTATCCTGAAAGGTAAATGGGATTCACACACTAGAGTGTTCCTTGGATAACAAACCATGCACCAAGCTTAGTACTCAGGACTGCTACACAGGAGAAAATATCAAAGAAAACAAGATGATAATTTTAAAAATTGGCCATGAAAACAAACTTCTAAAGTAAGGAAAGAATATGAAGGTCAAGGACCGAATTATCTTTAGCCACACATCGTTTTCCAAATAATTGATAAAAAATATTCATGTTTAAGAGTGTGTGTGTGTTGTGTGTCGGGTTAGTGGCTTGTACTATGCAAGAATAACTACATGGCTTTGTTATGAAGTGCTGGAAATCACTGAAAGAAATGGACAAATGTGACTGGAGGTTATACACCAGCTCAACAACAGAGAATAGAATTTTCAATTAAGAGAAAAGCATACATGTGAATTGAACCATATGTTAAATTCCATTCATTTCAACATCTACATATGGCTAGTGGCTATACCAAAAAACAGTTTTCCCCAGTAGCTCAGGTGTGAAGAATTCACCTGCAAATGCAAGACACAAAAGAGACACACATTTGTCTTCCAGGCCAGAATGATCCCATTTAGAAGTAAATGACAACACATTCCAGTATTTTTTTGCCTGGAGATTCCCAAGGTCACGGGAGGTATCTCACATCCATGTATGACCACTGGAAAAACCATAGCCTTTGCTGGACAGATCTTTCTTGGCAAAGTAATGTCTTTGCTTTTCAATATGCTATCTAGGTTAGTCAAGAGATGGTTATACCAGACCACCTGATCTGCCTCTTGAAAAAACTATACACAGGTCAAGAAGGAACAGTTAGAACGGAACATGGAACAACACACTGGTTCCAAATAGGAAAAGGAGTATCTCAAGGCTGTATATTGTCACCCTGACTATTTAACTTCTATGCAGATTCCAGCATGAGAAATGCTGGGCTGGAAAAACACAAGCTGGAATCAAGATTGCTGGGGGAAATATCTATAACCTCAAATATGCAGATGACACAACCCTTACGGCAGAAAGTGAAGAGGAACTAAAAAGCCTCTTGAAATTGAAAGAGGAGAGTGAAAAAGTTGGCTTAAATCTCAAATTCAGAAAAGGAAGATCATGGCACCTGGCCCCGTCACTTCATAGGAAATGGATGGGGAAACAGTGGAAACTGTGTCAGACTTTATTTTTCTGCTCTCCAAAATCACTGCAGATGGTGACTGCAGACATGAAATTAAAAGACGCTTACTCCTTGGAAAGAAAGTCATGACCAACCTAGATAGACTATTCAAAAGCAGAGACATTATTTTGCCAACAAAGGTTCATCTAGTCAAAGTTATGGTTACTAGGTGACAATAAAATGGTAAGGTTAAATTTCTTGTGACCATTCTCCTGCAGTCAGAGGAGAGAAAGGCTCTTAGGAGATGAAATATTTACAGCTAAAATCCCTAACTATGTAACTTGACCTTTAAATTTATAACAAAGTTTAAAATATTAGAAGGAAAATGTTCATGTACAGAAAGAAAGTACAAGAACATTAAAGATTAGTGAGTCTAATTAAAAAAAAATATGATAGTTGCACTCACATTCCAAAGTTTCTGTGTGCTTAAATTTTCATTAAAGGGAAAAAAAGTAGGTGCTTCAGTCAATTATTACTCTTATTTTAGTCTGCATTTGCTTAAATGTCAGTTAATATGATCATGCACTAGTGACATTGTACTACTGACGGTCTGAGGTCTCGGCATGGATTTCTTATAGTCTGTGGAAAAATATTACAATAGTAGGGAATTTTGAATGTTGACAGCCAGCCTTACTCTGCTCTAAACCCTAAAATTCACTCAGTTATACCATACTTTTCCATAGAATAAAAACAGATATGCCATGTTAAGCCTCCATGAGAAACCGTGTAACATGGATTATTTAATACAGAAATTCTGAAGAAATGTATAGCACTGCAAATGGGGAAAAGCCGGAGCTATAAGGGGCTTCTGTGGTGGCTCAGTGGTAGGGAATCCACCTGCTGATACAGCAGACACTGGTTCAATCCCTGGTCCGGGATGAATCCAGATGCCTCAGAACAACTGAGTGTCTGTGCCACCACTACTGAGCCTATGTTCTACAGTCTGGAAGCTGCAACTTTTGAGCCCACATGTTGAAACTACTGAAGCCTGATCTCCCTAGAGTCTGTGCTCCACAAGTGGAGATGGCACCCCAATGAGAAGTCTGTGCACTGCAACTGCAGAGCAGCCCCTATTCCCCACAACTAGAGAAAAGCCCATGTGCAGTAAGGAAGGCTCAGCACAGGAAAAAAAAAAAAAAAAGAAAGAAAGAAACATATAAGTAAATAACAGCATTTAGATTAAAAAAAAAGAGATATGAGACAACTCCACAGGACTCTGACTAAGATATGTTTCAGATTAAACTCTGAAATTCACATTATTATAAAAGGCATAAAAGCTAAATAACTCTTATGTAGTCTATCTTCTTTAAATATTAAACCTCTTTTTTTCACATTCATTCTCCTTCTTACCCTTGCACCTGTTTCTGCCTCCTTTACTTCAGTGATTAAAAAAGTGAATAAAAATTGAAGTCTAATCACCTATATAATAGTTTACAAACTCATCAAACAAGCTAACATAAGTAGCTAAACTTTATATAAACAAGGAAAAAACAGATTAACATTTAAATAGCAGTAAAATATTAATAGACCTCAAAAGAGATTTCAAATTTAACCTAATTTTCTTACTAATTAGCTACATATAAATTGTTGATGGCTTTGTTCTAAATCCCTTACCAGATAAATATATTATCAACCACATAACCCATTAACAGAGATAGCATTAGCATTTTTTATTATCTATGTGAAGAATTTAAGCTACTCCATTTTGTTAACAGAAAAAATCCATTTTTTAAGGTTCCAGGAAAAAAGCCTTTGGAAATCCCCTGACCTCGCCCCACCACCCAGGAGCCAATTGGACCCCAGACCAAAACCTCCTGACAATGCTCAGGAACTTGTGGTCTACCTAAACAATAGGGACCAATCAAGAACCAACACACAACCCTTCAAGAGAAAGTGACCAATCAGACGTTCCCCTACCTAGAAATCCTTTTTTTCCCATGTATACTTCCTATATAAGCAATGTAATCCAAAATCCAGGGTTCCTCCCTATAGTCGCTGCGTCAGTATCGGTGGGAGCCCCAGCTCGAGCTTGGTAATAAAAACTCTCTTGCTTTTGCATCAGATATCAGCTCCCTGGTTGTCATTGGGAGATTCTGTGACTTAGGCATAACATTTGGGGACTCATCTGGGATCTCCCACCGGCTCCATGGGAAGACAGATCCGGAGAGTCATCTGCAGTTGGTAAGCTTTTTTCTGCCTTTCTTTTCATTTCTGACAGGGCCTATTTTCTGAGACCGGTATATGACTCAGGTGGACGCACCGACAGGTCACTGGTGGGGGTCATTGGGAGACATCCCCGACCCTCTCGGAGGGGACGGAGTACCCCTGTTCTCTGTAGACGATAGCGGGTTGCTCCCACTGAACGGCCGGAGGTCGCCGTCTTTCAGTTTTGCCTCCAGACTCCCAGAGGTGTATTTCTCCTGTCTCTCTGTCTGTTTGTGTGGCTGTTCATATTGTCTCTGTTAATTTACCAGCATCTGACTGATCCAGGGATGATGGGGTAATGCCATTCTAGCCCCACACCTCTATCCTTGGTTATTGATAATTTTAAGGAGGTCAAGATGCACACTCATGACCTCAGTGTAGAAATTAAAAGGAATAAATTAATCACTTTTTGCAGTGCAGAATGGCTGACCTTCCATGTAGGCTGGCCCTCAGAAGGCACCTTTGACTTGGAAACTGTACACCGAGTCTGAGATATCATCTTCTGACTGTGGATTGGACACCCTGACCAAGTTCCCTATATTATAGTATGGGAAAATATCATATTGCGCCCCCCTTCCTCCTTGGGTAAAACCTTTTTTGTCTCAACAGGGATTTTCTACCACTTAGTGTTGGTGACACGTGTAGGAAAGAACCTAAAGAATCCCAAGGAGCCTGAACCAATGGCACCGCTATACACCACCTTGCAGGTGAGAATTGTTAGGGGAAGCACACTGATTGAAATCACCCACCCTGGCCAGTCACCATAGTAACCATTTGCATGAGTTGTTTTATAACAGGAGATCCTGAAAAGGAATATGGAATTAATAAGCCTCCACCAACCGGAAGAGTTCGGGAAAGGTCTAAAGGAGACACCGCATGTCTGTCTACTTCCCAGAACCACCATAAAACCCGACATTGTAAGCCACGTGGCAGAGCAGTTCTCCTGGGCTTCCTTACCCTGCTGCTCTCCACCTGGGTGCCCTTTCCCAATAAAATATCTTGCTTTGTCAGCACATGTGTCTCCTTGGACAATTCATTTCCGAGTGTTAGACAAGAGCTCAGTTTTGGGTCCTGGAAGGGGTACCTCTTCCTGCAACAAATGGTGACTCTGGTGGGACTCTTCTTCACGGAGACTGACATCCTGACCACTTGGGGTGCTCAGAGGCCAGCTTGCCTGCCAATGGACCAGACCCAGCAGCCACAACTGGGGCCCTTTTGTCCCTGATCTCCTACTGATGTGGACAACTGGCCATAGTGCCCCAACCAGTAAGGAATAAGAGAGGTTATTGATTTCTCTCCCCTTTCCTCTCTCTTTTCTCTTAACTCTTCCTATCCTTCCCTGTTTTTCTAGTCCCCTGGTCCTGGATGCAGGAATCTGGTCAAAGGGCCCTCAGCTTGAGCTGAGGATTAGAGACTGATCACCTCCTATTGGCATAGAACTCGAATTCTGGTTCTGACTTCTGGTAGGGGTAGATTCCAGTCCTCCCTTCTCTGGAGGCCCAGGGAAAAGTTCCATAATGCCTGGGTATCTGTAGGTGGCAGGAGACATCTGTAAGGCCACCCCTTTTGCCCCTCTCTCCCACTTTCTCCCCCATCTTTTTCAACCTGGCTTCCTTTCCTCCCTTGAAATCTTTGCTGTTAGTACTTAGATCTGAAGTTCTGTGTCTCTATAGGAGGATTTCTGAGAGACTGTATTTTTGTATTTAAGGGCTTTCCTGATGGAGCTGAGTTAAAAGCGTCTGCTTGCAATATGGGATTCCTGGGTTCGATCCCTGGGTCGAGAAGATCCCCTGGAGAAGGAAATGGCAACCCACTCCAGTATTTTTGCCTAGAGAATCCCATGGACAGAAAGGCTTGGTGGGCTACAGTCCATGGGTCGCAAACAGTCGGACAAGACTGTGCGACTTCACTTTCACTTTCGTTTTGATGAGGACTGCCAGGTTTATATGTCTGTGTTTTAACTCTGTGTTCTGTCTTGTGATTTTTGATGGCCATTTTGCTTTGTCTGGCCACCATGTGGTTTAGACTCACCGCCATTTTGTTAGAACTTGGTTTTCTTTCCCTGTGCCTTGAGACCAGGGCTCTCAGGAACATTTATGTAGACCATCTCTAACTCCTGACACTCTGGAAAATGGGAAAAAAAGACTTGAAGCTAGATCTTGCACTGTGTCTAAATATGTCTTGGTATGTCTCTGTCTCTGAGTAATACTTTTGAGGTTAATTTGTATATGACCTCTATTTATTTGGCTTAAAAAAAGGTATTCACTTACAAATCAAGTATTTCTAAATTAAAGAATAAATTCCAGTTTCATGTGAACTGGGAAATAGTCAATGTTAAATACCTGATATTAATGTTTGTTTGTTGACCTATCTAATATAGACATGTCTTAGAGTAATTACCGTTAAGTAGAATATTTTTATTGTACCTAGGTTTAATATAAGTTAAACATTATATCCGTTACAACTTTGTCAACAAGGAAATTACTTCAAGTGAAAAAAACTTCTAAAAAATGTAAATGAGATATGAGCTTTTATATAAACTCTATTAAGAATAATTATTCTTTAGAAATATCTGTCTAAAATAGTCTCTCCAGATTGGCATAACTTAAATTTCTAAGGGTAATGCTAAGTGTTGAAAGTCTTTTGAATAGTTAGGTCATTTCCAAATAAAATAAGATTTTGAAACACTTACTACTAAACACTAATTTTCTTTTACAGAGAAACTAAAGAGATTTGGGACTATAAATGAATAATATTTGGTGCCATCCTAAAATGTTCCAGGAAAGCAAGGGTTTTAGAAATTATCACTGGTATTTATGCTTACCAATCTATAAAATGCTAATATAAAAGTTAGTTACTGGTTGCTAAAGGAAAGTAAGAATTATGTTTTTAGTAAAAAAAAAAAAAAAAAAAAAAATATATGATAAAATACTAAAAAGTTATGCATGATCAGGACTTTCTAAAATTGGATTACAATTAGTTAGATAAATGGATTTTTTTTAAAGAATGACACAGCCATTAAAAAAAAAAAAAAAAAAAAACTGGTTAGAGTCAACTAGGTCCAAGATGGCAGAGCTGATTTTCACTAGACCTTGAGCCTCGATATTTATGCCCATTGTGACTTATCAACAAGCTAAGTGATACACCCATCGACATTGACTAAATCTTACCAAATGTTCTAAACCCTTTTAATTGATCTTTTTGATAAAAATTCCTAAATAGAACTCTTTTGAAGTTCTTTTGATCTCTAGCTAACTTTGGGGTGCTTCAGAGGGCCCCTGCTGCTGCTGCTGCTAAGTCACTTCAGTCGTGTCCGACTCTGTGCAGTCCCATAGACGGCAGCTCACCAGGCTCCTCTGTCCCTGAGATTCTCCAGGCAAGAACACTGGAGTGGGTTGCCATTTCCTTCTCCTCAGAGGGCCCCTGGAACATCCCATAGAGAGATATTAAACTGTGCTTATTTGGTTGATTAAATTACATGGAAAAGATTATCAAATGAGTAATATATCCACTCATGTTATAGTGTATGGTAAAATAACTAATACAATATCCTAGAAATTATGTGGAGTTTTTAGCATTCTAATATGTCCTGGTATTTTAATGGAAAACCTGATGACTTCACAAAAGTTAACAAAAGGACTGAATGAACCAGTGAATATGCTTATAACTTTTATGGTTTCTACCTAAAAATTTATGGGTTTGAATCTTATGTTTTCAGAGAGTAGGGAAAATCTTCCTTTAAAACTAATTATGACAATACTTTGGTAAAATTAAACACTATAAACAAAACAATTATATTTTCTGACTCCTCTAAAATTGGAAGTTCTTAGGTCTCCAGTAAGTTTATGAAATGAATTAGGAAGGTTATCTCACGGGTACAAAAATCTCAACAAATTTTTGAGACCTTAAAAAGGGAAGAATTCACCTAGATTTGTTAGGCAAAATCTGTGACAAACCTTTGGTGTGAGTTTCCCAGTCCTGTTTTATTTTAAAAGTTGTCTGAGACTCTATAAATATTTCAGCAAAATAAAAAGCCTATAATCAATTATGGTTATAAAAATCATCAGACCTAAATCAGTGAGAATAGACCTATTTTGCAAACAAACTAGCCTTAATTTGGTTATATTTATTAAAAATAAGGATAACTTTAAGGAGAAAAAGATATTTCAAAATGTTAAATACCAGTTTGTTAATGGAGGTCTGCATCTAGTAAGACTCATCTCTTAGATAGTTCTTTGCTGTTATGTGATATTAATGTAAAATTTAATTGAATTCTTGAAGAATACCCTAAGTTTGTTTCTGAAGCTTATCTCTGTAATCTATCTTTGGAAGAAGATCAGATGCCTCATGACCTGTAACCAGGACTGGAAAAAAACATAATTTAAGGGACTGTCTCCAACATGGATGGAAGGACTTTTTATCAGGAGAAACTGCACTACACCAGGATGAGAAGATGATGACATCAGAGGTAGACAGCTTCCCCAAGATGCTGGACCTGATTCATATGATCATTTATGTTTTCTTGACTTCTTAGACCTTTGCATATAAGTCAAATGCTTTTCTATTATAGGCCTGATCCTATGTTAGTTTTAAAAATCAATTCAATTGTTGGGTTTGTGGCCAATTACCTCTGTCTAGTTCTGGCTTACCTTGGTAAATTTCTCAACTACCAGACTCTAACTGGTTGGCCCTGAGAAAATTTACTTAAAAAAATTATAGTCATATTAAGGTCAATGTGATATTACTAGATAGGATCCCCTCACCGGGCCAATTAATAATGCCTGCTCTGACTCTGGCTATAAATTTGAGATTTTTTTCTATTACCCAAGCTCAATCAGAATAAGAAAAGTTTCCACAAAGGAGGGGGAAGTCTGTCACAATTATGGGATGGATTTATATAGATAACACCAGGCTACAGTAATTTAGGTTTAAAGTCTCCTCTGTGTTGAAAAAAAAAATTAAATTAAATCATACTAAAGATAATCAGTCTAGTAACTCTAGAAAAGTGGGCTATGTGCCTTATAGATGGTGCCAATACATAGTTTCCCTGGAAGATAAAGGTTCTACAGGGCAGACTAAGTCAGATGACCTGAAGATATACTGGGCTACATCTAATGGAAGTCTTACTTGTGACTTTACTAATACTGCTGGCTATGTTATTTGTATTTCACCTGTTTTACAAAATTGCTGTTTCTTACACTGTCAAATATGTGTGTGAGGCCTCTAAGAGAATAATATATAGTCCCATATAAGATTGATGATGGTAACAGTGTAACTAGATATGGCAAGAAGCAACAAGAGGGAATATTTTCCTGGACCAAGAAGCTAGTAAGACAGATGGTCCAGAGAATTTTGGATACTGTTTTATGAGCTTGTCCAGTAACAGCACACTGAGTTCCCTGTCAATAGAATCTTTCCCAAACTTGAGAATGGACATTCTCAGCACCATGGGATAAAATGCTCATGAAATGACCCCCTCAAAATCATGGTCAAGTTTATGAGCAAAAAGGGGCTCTGCCAACTGAAGATTGACACTTGCCATCTACATCTACAAAGATTAAATCATGGCTGCTGCAACTGCTGACTTTCAACACCCCTGAAAGGAGTTCAGGGTGAAAATCAGGAATGAGGCTCTCTGTGCTCTGGGAAAAACTCGCAGAACAGGTCTTCAGATAGTTAGGCATTTTCAGGAGAAGATTTTATGAGTCCCAATTCTTGCATCTTCTCGTACCTAGAGAAGCACTGATATCATTAACGGTGAAATCTGCCTCGGCTATTAAGGAAAAGTTTACAATTAAAATTCAAAATAGAGTAGCTATGGTTCAGATATCCTGGAAAATAACTAGGTGATGCTATGGGTGTACTTTCAGATTATACCTTGGATTGCTGAACACTTGAGTTTTCTGAGTCGTGTCAGGCTTGGATGCCACCATTTTCAATATCTGCTGGAAAATAGTAACCTTACTTTTTATAAAACTAGGTAACTGGCTACATGGCTACAAGTCTCCCTGAAGTGCCAGGTCCAGACTTGGTTTCAGGCCTATTCTTCTAAAAATAAATGAGATTTATTTTGTCTACTAAATTCCAGTTATCACTCCTCCAACTACTTCTAATTGGGTCCGTTACACCAAAATGGCAGAACAACGGATTCGGATTTTAATCATACAAGACTCAGATCTATAATTTGGAACTCAGAAAAACTTCCTATTCAGTGTCTATACTCCAAGCTAGGGCAGTCCTATGCCCTATTTTGACAGGAAGTTATCACAGAGTCGCTCAGTCGTGTCCAACTCTGTGACCCCATGAATCGCAGCACGCCAGGCCTCCCTGTTCATCATCGTCTCTTGGACTTCACTCAGACTCACATCCATCGAGTCAGTGATGCCATCCAACCATCTCATCCTCCGTCGTCCCCTTCTCCTCCTCCCCCCAATCCCTCCCAGCATCAGAGTCTTTTCCAATGAGTCAACTCTTCGCATGAGGGGGCCAAAGTACTGGAGTTTCAGTTTTAGCATCATTCCTTCCAAAGAAATCCCATGGTTGATCTCCTTCAGAATGGACTGGTTGGATCTCCTTGCAGTCCAAGGGACTCTCAAGAGTCTTCTCCAACACCACAGTTCAAAAGCATCAATTTTTTAATGCTCAGCCTTCTTCACAGTCCAAATCTCACATCCGTACATGACCACAGGGAAAACCATAGCCTTAACTAGACGGACCTTAGTCAGCAAAGTAATGTCTCTGCTTTTGAAAATGCTATCTAGGTTGGACATAACTTTTCTTCCAAGGAGTAAGCGTCTAGTTAAGTAAGTTGTCTAGTTCCCTAAAATTAAAACTGAGTGGGACTCTGTGGGTCTCTGGAATACAGATCTGCTCTGTATTCTCCATTTCTTATCTGTAGGATATAGACTTTGTTCAGCCTCCTTGTTCAGTTCAGTTCAGTCGCTGAGTCGTGTCCAACTCTTTGCGACCCCATGAATCGCAGCACGCCAGGCCTCCCTGTTCATCACCATCTCTCGGAGTTCACCCAGACTCACATCCATTGAGTCAGTGATGCCATCCAGTCATCTCATCCTCGGTCGTCCCTTTCTTCTCCTGCCCCAATCCCTCCCAGCATCAGAGTCTTTTCCAGTGAGTCAACTCTTCGCATGAGGTGGCCAAAGTACTGGAGTTTCAGCTTTAGCATCATTCCTTCCAAAGTAATCCCAGGGTTGATCTCCTTCAGAATGGACTGGTTGGATCTCCTTGCAGTCCAAGGGACTCTCAAGAGTCTTCTCCAACACCACAGTTCCAAAGCATCAATTCTTCGGCGATCAGCCTTCTTCACAGTCCAACTCTCACATCCATACATGACCACAGGAAAAACCATAGCCTTGACTAGACGGACCTTAGTCGGCAAAGTAATGTCTCTGCTTTTGAAAATGCTATCTAGGTTGGACATAACTTTTCTTCCAAGGAGTAAGCGCTGTCTCTTATACACATCTAGATGTGTATAAGAGACAGATAATATATGTAATCTAGGAAACTTCTCTTCTTTTTATTGGTTATACTTCAAATTCTTACCATATGGTTACTTACAGTGAGAACATCACACTTTAGTAGGAATCTTTTTTTCTTAGGAAGGTTCTGACTATTGGGGTTGACCTCATATTAATATTCTTTCCATAAAAAATTCTTCTTCTAAAGTGGTATTGGTT
>SJYT01039075.1:34070-82477 GCA_006410635.1 Cephalophus harveyi
TTCAGAAAATGAAGATCATGGCATCTGGTCCCATCACTTCATGGGAAATAGTTGGGGAAACAGTGGAAACAGTGTCAGACTTTATTTTTTTGGGCTCCAAAATCACTGTTGATGGTGACTGCAGCCATGAAATTAGAAGACGCTTACTTCTTGGAAGAAAAGTTATGTCCAACCTAGATAGTATTTTCAAAAGCAGAGACATTACTTTGCCAACTAAGGTCCGTCTAGTCAAGGCTATGGTTTTTCCTGTGGTCATGTATGGATGTGAGATTTGGACTGTGAAGAAGGCCGAAGAATTGATGCTTTTGAACTGTGGTGTTGGAGAAGTCTCTTGAGAGTCCCTTGGACTGCAAGGACATCCAACCAGTCCATTCTGAAGGAGATCAGCCCTGGGATTTCTTTGGAAGGAATGATGCTGAAGGTGAAACTCCAGAACTTTGGCCACCTCATGCGAAGAGTTGACTCATTGGAAAAGACTCTGATGCTGGGAGGGATTGGGGGCAGGAGGAGAAGGGGACGACTGAGGATGAGATGGCTGGATGGCATCACTGACTCGATGGACGTGAGTCTGAGTGAACTCCGGGAGATGGTGATGAACAGGGAGGCCTGGCGTGCTGTGATTCATGGGGTCACAAAGAGTCGGACACGACTGAGAGACTGAACTGAACTTAGTTTTGAGTTTACATAGGTAGCATAAATTCTGGCCCCAAATCAGTATGAGTGTTGGCTTGCATTTAGGGATTCTCCCAAGACATCTTTTTTCCCCTCATTTTTTTCCCATACATAAGATTTAAGACCAAAGGATGCAGGTTTCTCACCATCTCCTTCCCCTTATGAGTTATTTTTAATTTTTTTCATTGCCTTTGGATGGTCATGTATTTGTTCCAGTGTCTCAATCCGATCTGTCTTGTTTTCAGGGACCAATATTTCTTTTTCACTTTGTATGTGGCCCAATTGTGTCTTCTGTAAAAACCTAAACCCTAGGCCACCATGGATTGGTAGGTTTATCCCTGTGATAAATACCAGTTTCAGAGCTTGTTTACCTCTCTGGATTTTTGTTTTCTCTTCATTTCTACCCTCTGAGGGTTTTTTTTTTCACCTTTACAAACATATAAGAAAATGAAAACAATTCTATCCAGCATTTTCTTCTATTCTAAATTGAGAGATTTCTCTGGACTTCTCATCTGAATTACTGCCTGATATGAAAGTTTCCTTTTTGTTTTAGAGCAATGAAGGAAATGTAGACCCCATTTCTCATTCTTATGTTATTGTTGTAATTTCATTTTTTTAATCCATGTATGTATATAAAATTCCTTCTCACCCCTCCCTGTATATATGTATGTATGTATATATGTATATAGTTTCATTCCTTATCCATTTATACATATATATTTCCCTCTCTCTTTTCCCTCTATATATGTATATATACACACACATATGTATGTGTGTATATATATGTAGTTTCATTTCTTATACATGTAAATTTCCCTTTCTCCACACATACACACACACTCTCATTTCAGGAGGTCTTTAAAGGAAGAAGAGGTCAATGCACTCATTCTGCCACATGGAACTGCATGCTCAATTAGATCATTTTAAGTTTCTATTTTAAAACCTTGTGACAGTTTGTTCTAGAAAACACTTATTGCAATGTTCAGTGTATAGATGTAAGATGCTTTTACCCTGACATTTTAACCCAGTAAGTATTTGACTTCCCCACTTTAACTCTAAAGATAATGTTGACTTTATATTGTGATTTATGGTTTTTTTTTTTTTTTTTTTTTGTTATCTTAGTCAATCTGTCCTATACTTGTTAAATAACTTTTAATTTTTTTAATTCAAATTTTTATCTACTGAAACTTTCTCATCAAAATAATTTCTTTTCTACCTTATCTTTTCAAAGATGTTTTGATTGCAAATTAATTATTTTTCCCCCAATGAGATTATACCTTCAGTTGTGAGCCTTTCTTTGGGGCCACTGTCTCTAACAAGCACAATTTACTGAGTTCAAATTTTTCAATCAAAAAAAAAAATATTTTACAGTCTAATGTTTACCTTTTGAAGTTCAGCCATTGTCAATTTTGTGCTCTTTGAATTATTCTTACCAGTAGTAGTGTGTTATTGGATAAATTAATTAGAAAATAATTTGTACTTGTTTCTTAGTCAAATCTTGAGAACCATTTCTCTCAGTTATTCAGAATGATTTAGTTCATTTTGTTGCTAATACTTGTTTTTCCATATTCTACTAATCAGCGTGTGTGGCTCAGATGGTAATCTACCTGAAATGCAGGAGACCTGAGTTGGATCCCTGGGTTGGGAAGATCCCCTGGAGAAGGGAATGGTAACCTACTCCAGTATTCTTGCCTGGAGAATTCCATGGACAGAGGAGCCTGGCAGGCAACAGTCCATGGGGTTACAAAGATTGGACACGACTGGTCAATTGTCACTTCACCTTATATTAAATGCTCACACTGGTGGGTGTATCAAGGGATAAACAGAAGGGTCAAACAGAAGAAATAAAATGTATTCAGAGTTAAAGTAATGAGTTAAAATAGCAGAATGAAGCAGTGTAGTGAAATTGGAAGCATAGAAGGTTCTGCTTGGACACATTTCATACTGTTCCAGCAGGTATTTTTGACAGAGACTAATTGGAAATTTAGTTCATAAAGGCAACCTAAACTATTAGTATCAAAGATAGAGTCTGAATGGATACTATATGGAGGGGAAACTTAATTCCTTTTGAAAGTGGAAAAATATTTTCTGATGGCAAAAAAGGACATGTAGTTTCTTGCCAATAATTTAAAAGAGAGTATCAGGGTGGTACTTTTTCTCTTTTGTTTTGGGTGTATGGAGTAAGAAGAAGCTAATATATTAGAGGAAATATTATCTTCTTAGTGTAAAACATCTGGAATGGCTAATCTAGACCTTCTCATTTATTGGGCTTAATCAGCATAAGCAGATGGATTTAGACAATCTGGAGTTATGATAGGAGAAAACTCCTGTTATCTGAAAGCACCTGAAATAATGGTTTTGACCCAAAGAGATTAAAGTTCTAGAGACAGAATTTTCTGAATCATCTTGGGTGTTTCTAGTCTTAAAAATTTGAAGTATGGTTGATGTATAATATTATATAAATTATACATGTATGATATAGTGATTCATAATTTTTAATGGTCATACTTTATTTGTAGTTATAAAATATTGGCTACATACCCTGTTTGTATAATATATTCTTATAGCTTGTTTTATATATAATAGTTGGTACTCTTAACCCCACCCCTGAATACCCCTCCCCACTTCCTTTTCTCTACTGATCATTACTAGTCTGTTCTCTATGTATGTGAATCTGTTTCTTTTTGTAATATTCACTAATGTGTGGGTACAGATGGCAAAGTTTCATTAGTCTTCATGAGTGAAGACTAATTGTATGTATATATATATATGTATATATGCTACATTATATATGTATATATACTACATCTTCTTTATATATATACACTACATCTTCTTTATCCATTCATCTGTTGGTGGACACTTAGACTGTTTGCTAAAAATGCAAAATCTTGAATCTTACACCAATGAATTGTCATTCAGTAACTTTGGTGTGAATCGCAGGAAATTGCATTTTGAATGAACATTCCTGGTAACTATAATGAACGCTATATTTGAAAATAATTATCCAGAAGGGTACATACCAGATCAAAGTCAGAATATCTCCAAGGGTGATACAGATGTATTTTAATTGTGCTTGGAAATAAAATTCAGGATAAATTAAACTGTTAATAATAATAGTTCAGGCTAGTATGTCTTATTCACTTCAGTGTCCTAGGCTTTAGGACTTCCTCTCATTCAACTCTTCAAGATTTTTTCAGTTGATTCAATGAATAGCTATATTTTTGTCTTTCTTTTATTTCTTTGTTTTAATAAAGGATGAAAGTAAAAGTTTGTATGTCAAACTATGCAAATCATGACTATAGTTGAAGCCAGCATTTCTTAAAGCTTAAAGATGCACATGAGTGTCATATGAGATTTTAATAGCTGATTTGTGTGAAAAATGGATTCATTGTTAATTATGAACAATGAATCCATTTTCTGTTCAACAGTGGGTTCAGTACAGTTAAAAGGTTTTATTGTCTTCAAAATCTTTAGAAGTGAATATGCATCTTTATTCTCCAAGAGATAGATATATTACGTATTTATATGCCTTATTTATTTATTTATTTATTTTTCGACTGGCAGACTCTTTTAATGAGAAATCTATTAGCATATTTGGAGATATTAGTGTTGTTAGGAAAAGAGCTTGTGGCTTCCTGGTGGAAACCAGTGCCACATGTCTGTAGACTGTGGCAATATACTTAAAATTTAGGTTCAGATCTTCAGAAAACAGAACCTACAAGCTTGGAAAAGGTGGAGTGAGTTGCCAATTTTATGGGTTTATTTTTGTGTTCATTTTAAATCTTTCAGACATACTAGCTTGTAAGCTGAATGCAGACAGGCACCATGTCTTATATAGAAAACACATGTTTTGTCATCTTACTTGTCAGTGATTTATTTTAGGTGTAGTAATACTAGTATACATGGAAAAGAGCAGTGCTTCTACGTTGTTGGAAACTACCTGGTGGAAATAGGGGTTTCTGTGTAAGGATTTGAGTAGAATATGACAAATGAAAACATTTTACTTCTCTTTTTTCTTCCTTCTTCAGGTACACCATCAGTCCCTTACAAATAATTTCTCTGTGTCCTGCATTATTCAGAAATACAGAAAGCTACTAAGTTCCTTTTGTATTTTTTTCCTATAGTCAGCACTTTTAAAGTATATTAGAAATTGTTAAAACTTAAAAAAAATTCTAGATTTTGGAGTTTAAAAAATGATAATGCATTAACAATCAGATAATTTCATTCTTTCCTTAATTTTGCATAAAAATATTGAAGATAAAATAGGTATTCAACTCAATGCATACATACTGAATGCCCACTGTGTAGTAAGAGTTAAGGGTGTAATGACGACAGGAATATAATGCTATCCTCATGGAGCTTACAGTCTAAGGCAGAGAGTTAGAAGTTGACCAAATAATTATATGTGCCACAAATACTTTGAAGGGAAGCAAAAGATGTTATCCTATTTTACCTAGTTAGGAAAGGGATCCCTTGGCGCTAATATTTCAGCTGGCTGTATTTTAGGAAAGTGTTAATGATGGTTATGGTGGGAAGAGGGTTAATGCTAACATTAGGTCAAAGCCCTGGAGGTGAGAGAGAGAAAGGGATGAGAGGAGAGAAAGAGAAATATTTTCTATAGCTATTGATGGAAGTCCAGTATGATACATTTGGAATTTACCATGTCCAATATTGCATCCTTCACACTCTGTTCCAAACCTGCTTCTCCCACTGTCATCTCCATTTTAATAAATAGCAGCTCAGTTATTCCAATTTTTTAGACTTAAAAACTCTGTAGCCTCTCTGGCTTTTTTGATGACTCTTGAACATGCAATAAAACATTCTTTTCCTAAGGTGTTTTCACTTTCTAGTCTCTTTTCCTGAAATACTTTCAGTTCAGTTCACTTCAGTTGCTCAGTCGTGTCCGACTCTTTGTGACCCCATGAATCGCAGCACGCCAGGCCTCCCTGTCCATCACCATCTCCCGGAGTTCACTCAAACTCACATCCATCGAGTTGGTGATGCCATCCAGCCATCTCATCCTCTGTCGTCCCCTTTTCCTCCTGCCCCAAATCCCTCCCAGCATCAGAATCTTTTCCAATGAGTCAACTCTTCGCATTAGGTGGCCAAAGTATTGGAGTTTCAGCTTTAGCATCTTTCCTTCCAAAGAACACCCAGGGCTAATCTCCTTTAGAATGGACTGGTTAGATCTCCCTGCAGTCCAAGGGACTCTCAAGAGTCTTCTTCAACACCACAGTTCAAAAGCATCAATTCTTTGGTGCTCAGCTTTCTTCACAGTGCAACTCTCACATCCATACATGACCACTGGAAAAACCATAGCCTTGACTAGATGGACCTTTGTTGGCAAAGTAATGTCTCTGCTTTTCAATATGCTATCTATTCTTTGGGATGGGAATGAAAACTGACCTTTTCCAGTCCTGTGGCCACTGCTGAATTTTCCAAATTTACCTCTGGATAATTACATGACTTGCATCCATTTCTTTCTTCAGATGTCTGCCGAGATTTCACCTCATTACTGACCACTTGATATAAAATAGTATTCTTTTTATTCCTAATCCCTTTACCCTATTTTATTTTTTCCAGAGCACTTATCACCACTGGACACATATCATATATTAATTTATTTTATATAATTCTTGTATTTTTTTTGCCCTCACATATGAATATAAGCTCCATTAGAATGTAGGCACTTAGGTATCTGGTATCGCTGGTGGCTCAGATGGTAAAGAATCAACCTACAATGTGGGTGACCTAGGTTCAATCCCTGGGTCAGGAAGATCCCCAGGAGAAGGGAATGGCAACCCACTCCAATATTCTTGCTTGGAGAATCCTAAGGACAGAGGAGCCTGTTGAACTACAGTCCATGGGGTGGCAAAGAGTCAGACACGACTGAGTGACTGACACACTTTTCCATTAGAGTAAGGACTACATCTGTCTTTTTTGTCATTCACTTCTATAATCTCTGTGCTTCTCAACCAGCTTCTGTTGAATGAATAAGTGTATATTTTTTATTGAGAGGTTGCGTCAAGTGGAAGTACAAATGCTGAATCAAGAGTGAGATGAATCTGAATTCTTAGCTTACCTCTGATATTTATAAATTCTGAAAATTTAGGCAAGTGTTTAATTTCTCTGAGCTTCATATTTGTTACGTATAAATTTTGGCAGCTGGACTATAAACAACCTAAGGACTGTACTTTTCCTAAGTGGTGCTTATGATCCTTTATGTCTTCATTCTTTGATTCTTTCCCAGATGTTATGGTCACAGTATATGATAAGGTGTCTGTGGGCTGATGTTGAGAAGTCATTCTGTAAGGTGACATGGGCTGGTAATAAATGGCTTCATTGTTTAGGCAGCTGTAAAATATATGAGAAGCTCTCAGAACCTGGTCTAAGAACTACCTACATCAGTGCCCTGACTTTCCCCATGGAATGAACTATGATTGACTACCCCCAAATGATGTTTTTTACCCCCCTCCCTGACAACTAATATTGTAAAGCTGTACATTTTGACTTAGGAATGATTTAAATCACCACTAATTATAAATGAACAGAATTAATGGTTATAGACTCTCCAGATTTCAAGCTGCAGTTGAGGTCCTCAGACACCTAGTGTTTTAAAACTGTACTACTTCAGAGCTAGAGAGTACAAATAGAGTTAAACTGTCCTGAGTATGTTATTTGTGCTAGTGAATGCAGACTAGACTTTCTCCATGAATGGTGCCTCTGTGAACTCTCTTATCAGAACTCTTTGGTTGCTTCTTCCTTAAAAATGTCTAAACTACTGTGTTCCATTTCTCTTCTCTACAGAGCTTTTACAGATGATAGCTCCTTACAACACCAACTTCATAATTCACACAAATTGCTGAAACTTCACCTTAAGAGGCTTTTCTCTAAAATACAGATGATAGTGTTTAAATAGATTGTATTATGTTGCCCTAATAAACATTGTAAAACAAGGTCCAAGAATTACAGAATCAATATTTGTACTATTTAAAGCAGAGGAGTGCATGGCAACCCACTCCAGTATTCTTACCTGGAGAATCCCTATGGACAGAGGAACTTGGCGGGCTGCAGTCCACGGGGTTGCAAGAGTTGGACATGACTGAGTGACAAAGCACCGCACATTGAAAGCAGTGAAGAAAATCACAATGAAGAAGTACTTATTATAATATTTCATAAAATTAATGGCCCATATGAATATGCTCCAAGTTCACTATTGGTAAACTTCAGTATTAATAGTTTTGGATGGATTTGGAAGGGATATTGCTGTTTTTCAACTTAGTTTTGGGAACAGGAGAGATTTTAAAACATTCTTGAATTTTTTCCATTACTTTTTAAAGTTATAAGCCTTTGTGATTTGGGACTAAGAAATAACATATTACATGGTTTTATTTTGGGCCTAAAGGAATTGCCTAGCTGTGCGTTATCCTGAAGTAGGGGTGTATAAAAATAAATAGATCATTAAATTAGAGTCATTAGAAAAATACAATTTTTTATTTAAAAATCAAAATGTAATTAGTCATTTGAGTGTTTCTTGTTTGAAATAACTTGCTGTCATCAGCAGAACAGTGGAGATTAACTTGTGTTGCTTTTGTTAATGATGGCTTTATTTGTGGGTAAAATAAACAGTGGTAAATGGTCATGTAAATCATTTGCATGATGTGATAAACTTTAATATCTTTAATCTACAATTGACATGGAGTTTTAAAAATGTTTATTTGTATTTGTTTGGCTGCGTTGGGTCTTAGTTGTGGCACGTGGGCTCTAGTTCTCTGCCCAGGGATTGCACCTCTGGGACCCTTGCATTGGAAGCACGGAGTACAAGCCACTGGACCACCAGGAAAGTGCGTGGTTATGGATTCTTAATCTCAACAGGGTGCCCTAGTTGGCAGAAGTGTTTAGAGGGTGGCCAGAAGGGGTGGTGCACCAGGAGTGGGGAGGGGAGGAGACAGAAGGTAAAGATGCCCCAACCACGTCCAACTTTCATGTTTTCTTGTGGTCTACCTTTACTTTTGGAATCATGAAGTTATTTTTCTTAGAAAATTTTCTTCTGTTTGCTTTCTGCCAAAATTTTTCCTTCTCTATTCTTTTCTAGTCCAG
The DNA here is from genome assembly GCA_006410635.1 of Cephalophus harveyi. Classification (NCBI taxonomy): domain Eukaryota; kingdom Metazoa; phylum Chordata; class Mammalia; order Artiodactyla; family Bovidae; genus Cephalophus; species Cephalophus harveyi. The sequence goes on from SJYT01039075.1 coordinate 42,846, forward strand.
TTGATTTTATATTTATCTTGTTTTTCTCTCTCCTTGTATGTCAACCAAGTATAAGCTACAGAGTCTTTCAAGAAATATTTTATCAGATCAGAGATATTGAAAGATGAGAACTTTGCCAAGGTAAAGCCGCCTGATTTCTTTTCTGTGCTGCTTTCCCAGTGTATTAAAAAAAGGACTTCCATCCTCTTCCTACTCATTAGCATTGTGGACTATTTATATCACAACTCTGCTGGGCTTCTGGTACTTGATTATGTTTTTTAAGCACTTGATTAATATTGAGCCAGAGCCTCGAGTTCTTAGACCATAATTTTGGGGGATTGATTTGGCTGTCTTGAAAAGCTGCATTAGCCTTTCTGTCTATCAGGACTCCATCGACCATGGGAAGAATTAGTTCTCTGATTCAGTGATCATTTAGGGATGCCAATAAACTGGTTTATTTCATATACAGCTGACCTTAAAACTATATATTTTATAAAACTGCAGGTTATTGATGATCCACTCAAATTAAATTATGCTTCCATTACTGTTTATTCACTTCATTCTTTATTGAGTCCCTAGAAATATTGGAAAGTGCATGAGAGCTTCCTAAATGTGCAATTCTTCTCCCTTAGGAAGGAAAAAGAGGAAGGGAAAGAGACCATATTCTCATTGCATCTAGTACCTACCACTATTTTAGCAGTCACAGTATTTTCTTCAGATAGGAACTTACATTTACCACTAAGCCATGAGATTCTTGAGAGAAGATCCTTGAATTCTTTCATTTTCTTCTAGCTTAGGATCTACTACATAATGGAGAAACAAATATTTTGCAGGCACAGAACCATATCAGGCTTCTTTCAGAGCTGTGATCCCTTCTACATCCCAATTTGGGGCTCCTGTGGTTTATTTTAGAGGTTCTATGGATGTTGATTCTTTTCAGTTCTTTGTATTCACAGATGGAGAAGGTGGAGTGCTGGTTGCTCAGTGATTTTTAGTTAGAGTAAAGGATTAATACTAAACACTTGAGTGGTTTTGCATTCTTTTCCAGTAAAGGTCAAGATATGTGGCTCCTCCTACAGCTTTATCACATGCTCTTCTCTCACTCTTAGGCCACTGGCACTCAATTCAGATCTTCAACGGAACCATGTTGCTTCCCTTTCCCCTGCCTGGAATATGATTCTGCTGTCTTCATTCTGCCCATCTGCCATCTTTCACCTTGAAAATTGTTATTCATTCTTTAGCTCTCACCCAGGAGCAGGGAAGCCTTTCCTGATAACCCACAAATGGTCATGTTCCTCAGTTGTGCTATATTTTACCTTTTCTACATTGCACTTTCTGTAGTTTTCATTTATTTATGTATGTATCTGATTATTTTTGTTTCTCCACAAGATGATAAATTCCAGGAAGGTCAGGCCATTATTTTGTTTATCATTTTATCATTTTCTGACTGCAGCCATGAAATTAGAAGACGCTTACTCCTTGGAAGAAAAGTTATGTCCAACCTAGATAGCATTTTCAAAAGCAGAGACATTACTTTGCTGACTAAGGTCCGTTTAGTCAAGGCTATGGTTTTTCCTGTGGTCATGTATGGATGTGAGAGTTGGACTGTGAAGAAGGCTGAGCGCCGAAGAATTGATGCTTTTGAACTGTGGTGTTGGAGAAGACTCTTGAGAGTCCCTTGGACTGCAAGGAGATCCAACCAGTCCATTCTGAAGGAGATCAACCCTGGGATTTCTTTGGAATCGAAGAGTTGACTCACTGGAAAAGACTCTGATGCTGGGAGGGATTGGGGGCAGGAGGAGAAGGGGACGACCGAGGATGAGATGGCTGGATGGCATCACTGACTCGATGGATGTGAGTCTGAGTGATCTCCGAGAGATGGTGATGAACAGGGAGGCCTGGCGTGCTGCGATTCATGGGGTCGCAAAGAGTCGGACACGACTGAGCGACTGAATTGAACTGATTCTACTCTTCTGATTGTGGAAATTGGAGAGGCAGTTTCCAAGTGTCCTGCATGGTCTTTTGGAGGAAATAGGAAACAAAGCGGCCTCCTCCTTCTGTGCCCCCAGTCTTAGAGAATTGACACACTAATAAGACAGCTATGGATTAAGCAGCTCAGGTGGATAATTTTGATTTGAAGAGCCACAGGACTGCCTTAAGAGGTATTCCATCCCCATTTTGAGTTGAGATGCTGACGTCCCCTTTGCTGTGGCCTGATGCATGGCGCTGTGCCTGTATCAGTGTAGAGCAATCCAGGAATAGGAAGTGGCTTGTTGCAGAGTAATCTTACCCCAGGTTGTTAAGACTCTGGGGTCAGGCTACTGCTGAGCCCTCCTGCCAACCCCATTCCAAATGTTCAGCAGAGCTGAGCTTTTTATGAGGCTATCTCACAAGTGATTGTACCTCAGGAGTCATCGCAGCTAGAATGGTTGTTTACCAAACTAATTAAAGAATCAGTGAGACAGAACAGGGTGGTAATAATGGCATACAATATTGGATAGCTTTTCATATGTTTATTTACTATCCGTATATATTTTGGGGAAGATGTTCAAATATTTCCCCAACTTTTTATTTGTCTATTTTTCTGTGGTTGGGTTTTAAGACTTTTGGGGGTATATTTTGGTTTCAAGTATTTTTTTGTTGTTGTTATCAGATACGTGTTTTCCAGATATCTTCCTCCAATGTGTGGCTTGTCTTCTCACTCTCTTAACAGTTTCAAGAGAGAAGTTTTTAATTTTAATAAAGTATAAGTGATCAGAAAAAAAAGAACAGGATGGTAAGACAGAGTTGAATGGGGAAAGACTTGGCACGTGCTGACAGGGGAAGCTAGAGACACTGACAGAATCCTAGTGTCACTGTGGGACTCTTTGATATGTAGTGGCAAGTACTTGGAGAAGCTGGAAGCTCAGTAACGATCCTCCCAGAAAACTGTACTTTTGCCAGCGATATTACTCCTACTCCCCTAAATGTCTTTCCTAGGTTGGAGCTCTTAGCATTTTTTGCATGCTTATTATGACAGACATTGTATACATAACTTCACATCCTCACAACAACCCTAGAAGATTGGACCTCCAGGCTTATATTCCTGTAAGTCTTTCTTGCCAATCCTATGTGTCTTGATTCACTTTTGACTTCCCAGGCTTAGATGAAATGACACAGAGAGAGTTTGGGCTCTGGCTTCTGAAGCAGCCACTGGGAACTGGATGACATGACACAGAACTATGGAGGAATTAGCTCTGTGTGAAAGTGAGATGGGAGACAGAGGTAAATTACCAGGTAGACACTAACATGTTTTCAAACTGTGGTGCTGGAGAAGCCTCTTGAGAGTCCCTTAACAGCAAGGAGATGAAACAAGTCAATCGTAAAGGAAACCAACCCTGGATGTTTATTGGAAGGACTGATGCTGAAGCTGAAGTTCTAATACTTTGGCTACCTGATGCAAAAAGCTGACTCACTGGAAAAAACCCTGATGCTGGGAAAGACTGAGGGCAGGAGAAGAAGCGGGCATCAGAGGATGAGATGGCATCATTGACTAAATGGACTTGAGTTTGAGCAAACTCAGAGACATAGTGAATGACAGGGAAGCCTGGCGTGCTTCAGTGCAATGGACTGCAAAGAGTCGGAATGATTTAGCAACTAAACAACCACAGCTCAGCGAACTACACGGTGGTATGATTTCTTTTTGCAAATCTTCCAAAGTAATACCCTGTGGTGTGGGACCTACTTAGGGTTCTTCATGAAGCTAGTGTAATTATGCATTACACTGCCCTGCTTTGCATATTTCTTTGCTTTCCCTTCCCGTTTTCTCTCACTGCTGCCCCTAAATAAAGAGCTTTTATCTTCTAAAGAAAGTATCAGTCCTTTAACAGCTCTTAAGTTCTGCTTTCTAGAGGAGCTGACATAAGACATACTATCATCTGAAGTTTGGCAAAATTAAGATATATATCATTTCCCTTACAAATATTTATTCTCTTCTTGTATTGTTGAATATTTTCCTAGGTGGTATATTATTCTCTCCTCCATATAACATCTAATCCTATCCACAATATATTGACATTTTCAAAAGTTGCTGTATTATCAGTGAGATTGGAGTTGGCTTCATTTTTCTATGAAATCATGCACAAATATTTTACACTTTTTAAAAAATATTTTGGACTTTAGAACTGAATAAAAAAATTCTTATGTTTTTATCTTTTATATATCCTGGAAATTAGGAGCTGATTTTATATCCATCATATTGCTTATCACAGAGCCTGGCACATTGCATGTTCTCAATAAATGTTTCTTGAATGAAGGAATGATAATAATATCAAGCCACTAAAATATAGAAGCAACTCTGTTCTTTAGATTTCTTTCCCCACTTTGGACAATTTCATAAGTTTTCTATGAAGCTCCTCCTTATACACAACTTTTGCTATTGAAATGTTTAACCCAGAGGGAGTTGATTGTGCTATTTAAGTTTTTCGGGAATTTTGTTGACTTCTTGTTATAGATCAGATTGATTTTTAAATTACTTTGGATAGACCCAGTGAGTTTTACAATTGAGGTCATGTATTTGGAGAAAGGTATTATCTCAGTAGGATTGTAGTTATTGCTCAAGATTTTTCAGCTGCTGAATATTAAAAAGAAAAAAAGACACATCAGTAGGCCTGTATCAACAAATACCAACCAAGAAGTAAATTCTTTTAGTTTCAAGGATGCTGCAATTTGGAATGATGAGTCAATAGAATCATTCACATTTAAATGCTAAAGATGAAAGATTATTTTATACTTCAGATATTACCCTTGTTGGGATGCTTTTGCATGAAAAACACTATAAACATCTTGACTATTTGATATAGACAATTATTTCAATCTCTAATTCTATTTAAATGTTCATAAAGAAGTATGGAGATCTTTTCATTTGCTGGGAAATTCTACAAGCTATTCTGTCCTTGCATTAGTTAACACTAGTTGCTGTAACAGATAAACTCTGGAATCTCAGGGGCTATACATTATAAGCATTTATTTCTTTTCTGCATCAAAGACCAATGGAGATGTACATAGTTAGGTCATTTTCACTCTGGAATTAACTGAAGTATTTAATCTTCTTTCATCATGTCATTCCACCATTTGCTATCTTCAGCAGGAGGTTGGAGGAGACTCTTATGGTCATCTGCTGGATAATTTCCATTCTAGCCCACAAAAGGGTAAATAAAGAAGGGAGTCACTTGCAAAAAGTTACTATTGGCCAGGTCTAGATGATATGGGGCTTCCCAGGTGGTGCTAATGGTAAAGAACCTGCCTGCCAATACAAGACTTAAGGGATGCAGGTTTCATCCCTAGGTCAGGAAGATCCCCCCAGAGGAGGGCATGGCAGCCCACTCCAGTATTTTTGCCTGGAGAATCCCGTGGACAGAAGAGCCTGGAGGGATACAGTCCATAGGGTCTCAAAGAGTCAGACATGACTGAAGCTATGTAGCATGCATGCACACAATGTGCATAATTCCCACCCCTGTTTCACAAGCCAGAACTAAGTCATATGGCCATGTTGAAATGCCAGGGAAGTTTGAAATTATGATATGGCTGTGTGTTCAAAAGGATTTTAGTATGACTGGCAAACTCTGACAGTTCTTAAAGAGTGTCAATCTTAAAGTATTAGAGGGTAGCCTAACTGGCTCAGTTGGTAGAGTATGAGATCTTAAACGATTTGATGGCATTTTTGAAGATTAATCATATCTTAACATTTTCCCAGTGTTTTTCTTTCCAAGTTACATTCATCAATTTAATGGTAAAGGCTGCTTGCTCTATGAAAACAAAATGAGGTGGGTATCAGGCTTCATAGGCAGAGAAATTCTAGAGGGTTGATGTATCTTAAGTGATTTTTTTGTTGACTCTAAAATATTTGATTTTTAAAGCTACTAAGTGGGTAAAAACATATTTTTAATAAGTGGATGGGTTTTTTTATAGTTTGAATTCTTGTTTATCAGACTAAAACTGCAACTTTAGGATCTGGGAACTTAGGAATTTGGAATTCTTTCCTGTGTCAACATGAGTAAATCATATCTTAAAATAATGACCTGTATCTAATTGAATATTTACACCACCTCAAAGAATGTCAACTATGATAATTTTATAAATTATAATTACTGTTTTTACAAATCCTGTAGTTATCTCAGTTTTAGGGTTTCCTTGTGTAGGTTTGACATTGGCTGCCTAAATAACACGGACAGACTGTAGGTACAGAAGTTAATATGCATTCTCGTTTTTTAATTTAAATTTATTTATTTTAATTGGAGGCTAATTACTTTACAACAGTGTATTGGTTTTGCCATACATCAACATGAATCTGCCACAGGTATACATGTGTTCCCCATCCTGAACCCCCCTCCCACCTCCCTCCCTATAACCATCCCTCTGGGTCATCCCAGTGCACCAGCACCAAGCATCCTGTATCCTGCATTGAACCTGGACTGGTGATTCATTTCTTATATGATATTATACATGTACAAGCAATAAATGCTGGAGAGGGTGTGGAGAAAAGGGAACCCTCTTACACTGTTGGTGGGAATGCAAACTAGTACAGCCACTATGGAGAACAGTGTGGAGATTCCTTAAAAAACTGCAAATAGAACTGCCTTATGACCCAGCAATCCCACTGCTGGGCATACACACCGAGGAAACCAGAATTGAAAGAGACACGTGTACCCCAATGTTCATCACAGCACTGTTTATAATAGCCAGGACATGGAAGCAACCTAGATGTCCATCAGCAGATGAATGGATAAGAAAGCTGTGGTACATATACACAATGGAGTATTACTCAGCCATATCCTTAAAAAAATGCAAATAGAACTGCCTTATGACCCAGCAATCCCACTGCTGGGCATACACACCGAGGAAACCAGAATTGAAAGAGACACGTATACCCCAATGTTCATCACAGCACTGTTTATAATAGTCAGGACATGGAAGCAACCTAGATGTCCATCAGCAGACAAATGGATAAAAAAACTGTGGTACATATACACAATGGAATATTACTCAGCCATTGAAAAGAATACATTTGAATCAGTTCTAATGAGGTGGATGAAACTGGAGCCTATTATACAGAATGAAGTAACCAGAAAGAAAATCACCAATACAGTATACTAATGCATATATACGGAGAAGGTGATGGCACCCCACTCCAGTACTCTTGGCTGGAAAATCCCATGGACGGAGGAGCCTGGTAGGCTGCACTCCATGGGGTCGCAAAAAGTTGGGCATGACTGAGTGACTTCACTTTCACTTTTCACTTTCAAGCATTGGAGAAGGAAATGGCAACTCACTCCAGTGTTTTTGCCTGGAGAATNATACGGAGAAGGTGATGGCACCCCACTCCAGTACTCTTGGCTGGAAAATCCCATGGACGGAGGAGCCTGGTAGGCTGCACTCCATGGGGTCGCAAAAAGTTGGGCATGACTGAGTGACTTCACTTTCACTTTTCACTTTCAAGCATTGGAGAAGGAAATGGCAACTCACTCCAGTGTTTTTGCCTGGAGAATCCCAGGGACGGGGGAGCCTGGTGGGCTGCCATCTGTGGGGTTGCACAGAGTCAGACATGACTAAAGCGACTTAGCAGCAGCAGTAGCAGCAGCATCAGCAATGCATATATATGGAATTTAGAAAGATGGTAATGATAACCCTATATGTGAGACAGCGAAACAGACACAGATGTATAGAACAGTCTTTTGGATTATGTGGGAGAGGGCGAGGGTGGGATAATTTGAGAAAATGGCATTGAAACGTGTATATTATTGTATGTAAAATGAATCGCCAGTCCAGGTTCGATGCATGAGACAGAGTGCTCAGGGCTAGTGCACTGGGATGACCAGGAGGGATGGGATGGGGAGGGAGGTAAGAGGGGGGTTCAGGATGGGGAACACATGTATACCTGTGGCGGATTCATGTGAATGTATGGCAAAACCACTACAATATTATAAAGTATTTAGCCTCTAATTAAAATAAATTTATATTAAAAAACAAAAACAAAATTTATCAAATAACTGCTGGCTATATTTGAATGTACTGTATGCAAATAAAGCTGCAAATGTAGATAATATTAAATTTCTTAATATTAAAAATATACCCTTAAAATATATATAATATATATAATAGGTTAAATATATTGTCCATATATGTGCATAATGAAACTATGACAGTCCAAATTGCAAATTTAATATCAATATATGGGGGCTTCTCTGGTGGCTCAGAGGTTAAAGCGTCTGCCTCTAATGCGGGAGACCCGGGTTCGATCCCTGGGTCGGGAAGATCCCCTGGAGAAGGAAATGGCAATCCACTCCAGTATTCTTGCCTGGAGAATCCCACGGACGGAGAAGCCTAGTAGGTTACAGTCCACGGGGTCGCAAAGAGTCGGACACGACTGAGCGACTGAACTGAACTGAACTGAAACATCAATAACATAATACAGTAATAAAAAGTCAACTTCAATTCTAATTTTCTAATTTCTAAGGCAGTTGAGTGACCATATAATTTACCACCCAAATAGGTCATGAAAATTCTGTTAAGAGAACATAATGCATTTAATATTGTGGGTTTCTAGGTTTAAATAAGAATATATGTCCACTGTATGAATAGGAAATGATTTCATAGAAAGGGTGCTCTTTAAACTGGATCTTGAAGATTGGATCTTATAGTAAAATTTCCACACGTTTAGAAAGGTCATTAATTTTCCAAGAGAGAAAGAAATCAGTCCCTTTTTAATGGCTCTTGAACACATATTAAATACTTTGAGATTGTTGATTTTAGAGATTATTAGACTTGAAGATGTACTCTTCCCACAATTTCCTATTCAAACACCTTTATATAATGCTATTATGTGAAATAGTTGCTATCAATCTATTATCAGTTCAGATCAGTGGCTCAGTTGTGTCTGATTCTTGAAGGTATAATGGACAGCAGTATGCCAGGCTTCTTGGTCCATCACCAAATCCTGGACTTTACTGAAACTCATGTCCATTGAGCTGGTGATGCCATCCAATCATCTCATCCTCTGTCATTCTCTTCTCCTCCTGCCTTCAATCATAAAGTCTCTGCTTTGTAATATGCTGTCAAGGTTTCTTCCAAGGAGCAAGCAACTTTTAATTTCATGGTTGCAGTCCCAATCTGCAGTGATTTTGGAGCCCAAGAAAATAAAGTCTGTCAATGTTTCCATTGTTTCCCCATCTATTTGCCATGAAGTGATGGGATCGGATGCCATATCTTCATTTTTTGAATGCTATGATTTAAACCAGATTTTTAGCTCTTCTCTTTCACTTTCATCAAGAGGCTCTTTATTTCTTCTTTACTTTCTGCCATAAGGGTGGTGTCATCTGTGTGTCTGAGGTTATTGATATTTCTCCCAGCAATCTTGAAAGTACCAGCTTGTACTTTATCCAGCCTAGCATTTTGCATGATGTATTCTGCATAAAAGTTAAATAAGCAGGGTGATAGTAAACATCCTTGACATATTCCTTTCCCAATTTTGAACCAGTCCATTGTTCCATATCCGGTTCTAATTGTTGCTTCTTGACCTGGATATAGATTTCTTCGGAGGCAGGTAAGGTGGTCTGGTATTCCCATCTCTTAGTCAATGAAGCAGAAATAGACTTTTTTTTTTTTTTCCTGGAATTCTCTTGCCTTTTCGATGATTCAGTGGATGTTGGCAATTTGACCTCTGGTTCCTCTGCCTTTTCTAAATCCAGCTTGAAGATCTGGAAGTTCTCGGTTCAGGTACTGTTGAAGCCTTGGCTTTGAGAATTTTGAGCATTAATTTGCTAGCATATGAGATGAGTGCAATTGTGCAGCAGTTTGAATATTCTTTGGCATTGCCTTTCTTTGGGATCAGAATGAAGATTGATCTTCTCTACTAAAATTTTGTTCTGTTAATTTTTAAACAATAAATCATATGAAAAATGTAAATGAATTGAGAGAGAGCACCCTGGTGTGATCCCTCAATGAGTCATATTTTATGATTTTGCAACTATATTTTTTAATGAGAACTTGCTCAGGAAATCAACCCCTTTTAGCTGAACTCCAGTTATTCTATCTGTACAGTGCCTTTTGTGCCATGTTCATTTTTCCCATCCACTTGCCTAGTATATCATTATGATAGGGAGTAATAATATTTTAATTAGTTTTCTATCATTTACTGAAAACTTGACATCTTCCAAAAGAATAGACAAAGTTCTAGCTCTGTTGCTTTGCATGCATTATATCAACCAAGAGAAATATTGTGTTAAATTCTATTTTCATTTAAGTATTTTTCTTCAATCTTCAGAGAAAAAAAATACATACACATATGCAAACATAAACATGATTTTATGTTGACAGCTATGAGTTTCAGTTAGGTCAGACCAGATTATATGATAGTACACAAAACCCTCAAAACCTTAACAGCTGAAACAACAAACTTTTGTTTCTTCCTCATGTAACTTGCACACTGAGGGTTGCTTTGCTCATTGCACATTCTTTAGGACCAAGAGCATTTGAGACTTTACCTTGACAGCCTTTTGGCTCACTGCCATAGTGGGTAGGGGCTTCTGAGGGTCTTGCACAATCTGGTGCTCTGGCCTGGTAGTGACACATACCATTCCCCACACCACTCATTGGCTAGAAGAGCACTCCCTCTCCACACAGACTGGAAGGTTCAGGTTTCCTTACATTAGGTTGTGGTCAAAAGAAGGCCTGGGTATCAGAAAACATCTCTAAAAGTTTACACTGGGCAATGCTGTTGGCTCAGAAACTATAACAATGTTTGCTTCCATTAGTTTCAGATGCATCATCATTACACTTGTTGAGTGATTTGGTTATCATTAGAAAGATTGTTGTTGTTCAGTAGCTCAGTCATGTCCAACTCTTTGTGGCCCAATGGATTGCAGTATGCCAGGCTTTTCTGTCCTTCAGTATCTCTTGGAGTTTGCTCAAACTCATGTTCACTGAGTAGATGATGTCATCCAACCATCTTATCCTCTGTCACCCACTTTTCCTCCTGCCTTCAATCTTTCCCATCATCAGGGTCTATTCCAGTGAGTCAGCTCTTTGCATCAGCTGACCAAAGTATTGGAGTTTCAGCTTCAGTATCAGTCCTTCTAATGAATATTCAGAGTCGATCTCCTAAAAGACTGACTGGTTTGAATTCCTTGATGTCCAAGGGGCTCTCAAGAGTTTTCACCACCAAAGATTGAAAGCATCAATTCTTCTGCACTCAGGCTTCTTTATGATCTAATGCTCACATCCGTACATGACTACTGGAAAAACTATGTGCGTGTTTGTGTATTAGTCACTCAGTCATGTCTAGCTGTTTGTGACCCCATGGATTGTAGTGAAACCATAGCTTTGACTATATGGACTTTTGTCATCAAAGCGATATCTCTGCTTTTTAATTAGAAAGATTGTTAAAACTAAAGCTAGTTGTAATTGAAAATATATTATTTGGAATCAAGATGGGGTAAAAGTTCAGAAAGCATTGAAAACATTTAGTTATATCAATGGACATGAGTTTGAGCAAGCTCTGGGAGTTGGTGATGGACAGGGAAGCCTGGTGTGCTGCTGTCCATGGGGTTGCAAAGAGTCGGACATTACTGAGCAACTGAACTAACTGAGGTATATCTGGAACAGAAATTATAAACCAGATTTCTTTTAAAAGAAACATTTAGCTGTAAAACCAGTGAACTCAGTTATTTGTTTCCAATCATTGACATTTCCTAAAATACTGAATTATCTTCATTTTCACACTACAGCACAAATCCACCACCTTTGCAGAGCTTTCTCTACTAGAACTAATCTAATTTTCTTTGGTTATTCAGTCTAACAGAGATCCAGAATGATCTCTCTTTAAGCATCCCACCTACATCTCCTGGATGTTCATTGTGTATTTTTTTTCTTCTTACTTTTGCTCAGTACTCTCCCCAGACTATAAATATTAGTGCTATCTTGTCAGGGACACCATCTGCCCTGTTTGTTAGTTTTTGAAGCCTACTACACAATGATTGCCTTTTTCAACTTCTGAATTCCTCTGTGTCTTTGGCGTGTCTGTAGCTCTGCGCTGACACTTTGGACCCTTAATACAAACCTTCCAATACTCTTTTGATAATACTTATTAGATGCTACATCATTAAATGTTATTAAATATTCCATATAGGGCATTAAGCAAATTGTCTAATAATAATAAAAGCAAGCACTTATCTAGCACTTGCTACTTACTAGATAATGAAGCTTTATATATTTTTAGTTCATTTGGCCCCAAACAATCACTTTTTGAGGCAGATCCTATTATTATACTCATTTTACATATTAAGGAATTAAAAACGCAAAGAGTGCGCTAAAGGCCCAAGCTCAAATAGGTAATAGGTTGTAGAGTGAAATCCAACCTCAGTCTGACTTGAGAGCCTGTGTCTTTACTCATTAATCTACATTGGAGTAATCATTTTCTCAATTTTTGTTTGCTTGTTTCCCTTCTGTAATCAGGAAAAAATTGAAACCAAATGATCCTCTGATCCCATGTTTCATTGTATGTATCCATGTATAAGGTAATGAAAATTGTTTTAAATCACAAACTTTTAGATACAAGAATTTTTACATTTTCTACTCAGATATAACTGACAGAGGTGACACAAATCTCATTTGCAATGCCCTATGCTGTCTTATCCTGTCATGTTGTTGTACTTCAAAGACAAGGAACGATAGCTGTTTAATAAGGGAGGTCTACTCATCGTAATTAATAAAGAGCAAACATAAATTAGTTTCACGAAGTCCATGTCCAAGGTAAGTGGAAACCTCAAATGTTATAACCAAGAGAAAGTTAGGAGTCAAAGGCATTTGAAGCAACCACTTATAAATACATTACTTTAAAAGTTCAAAATTTCTGTTTTTAGCGCTTCAGTGTCTTCAAGAAGTAGTTAGATATAGAATCAATTTCATAGTCAAATACACATAAGAAATTTAGATTAGGCAAATTTCTTAGAATCTTTACTATGAGGATAGAGATCATATACTTTTCTTAGAAGGAACAGACTGTCCAATTTACTATGGAAACTCTACTTCTCTCATCAAGCATCTTGTGTGAAACAAGCTGCAGGAAACATTGATTTTGGAGTTAAGGAAACATGACATCAAAAACAGTGGGTTCATTTTAAATGCCCCAAGAATTTTAAAGAAACCATAAAATTTTAACTCTCGTAATAATGTAACTTTCTAATCAAAAGTTTAATTTCTCTGTGGCCTGATACATACTGCCCCAAATTAATAAATCTGTATGTGTATATATCTATCTATATATATATACATCTTACTCAAATATATATATGTATAATTATTGTTACATTTTATACATTCCAACAAAATACAAACTCAATTGACAAAAGTAATTACCTTTCTAGAATGTTTACGAACATGAATATCTATATTGGAAAACTATCTTTAGTGAATTTATCCATGTTCTCAGAAGCATATTTGATAAGGGTAGGGACTGGAAAGAATCATGCTAGGTAGGGTGAAAATGCTCAGTGAAATATAATGTTCACTTATTTTTTCCCCAGGCTACAACTCACTGCTATAAAGGTCAACAGTTATAGTTCTCAGCGGATTCTTAGAATGTAGAATGAGGAAGTTTGAAATGATTTGTTCTGTCACCTGTTCCCAGAAATCTGACATAATTTAATATGATGACTGTTCTCCTTTACCTCATTAAATAGGTAAAGGAAAGCTGGATAGAATCCCAAGTTATTTACGACCAACTACTTATAAAATATGAGTTTGGATTTTTAAACTCTACTTGCCACAACTGCCTTTCTGTTCCCACCCACTAGCCAAAATCATTCATATGCACATATAGAAAACCTGGGGCAAAATCCCGCTAAATCAGCCAAGTGAAAGTGAAGTCACTCAGTCGTGTCCGACTCTTAGTGACCCCATGGACTGCAGCCCAGCAGGCTCCCCCGTCCCTGGGATTCTCCAGGCAAGGACACTGGAATGGGTAATAATCACATCATAGCTTACTATGTAACACCACCTTTAACTTTTAGCAAAACAATGATTTAAAAAGTATTACTATTATTGTCAAGGCTCAGAACCAGTGGATTGCAAAAGAAGAAAACAAAAAGGAAACATTCAAAGTATCAACAACAAACAGTAAAAAAAAAGAAAAGGAGATTAATTAAAAATTTTCAAATAGTACTCCAAGGTAGTGGCTGACAACCTGGATTCTTAAAGGTTAACTACACAATAGTAAGAGGGACCTGCAAAGTATATTTTAGAGTTTTAGAAACCAAATTAGGAGTCATCTATCACAGGTATGCCCAAGAAAATAAAATTCTATATTTCATTGCTTTTGCCTAGAATTAGGTTAAGCCTATGCTATGTAATACTGACCATGGGCATCAGAAATTGTGTGTGTTTAATTGATCGAATTTTTAGGAAAATAAATAATTGTCACTTAAAAGAAAAGTAGTTCAGTTCAGTTCTATCACTCAGCTGTGTCCGACTCTTTGCGACCTCATTAATCGCAGCACACCAGGCCTCTCTGTCCATCACCAACTCCCGGAGTTCACTCAGACTCACTTCCATCGAGTCAGTGATGCCATCCAGCCATCTCATCCTCGGTCGTCTCCTTCTTCTCCTGCCCCCAATCCCTCCCAGCATCAAAGTCTTTTCCAATGAGTCAACTCTTCGCATGAGGTGGCCAAAGTACTGGAGTTTCAGCTTTAGCATCATTCCTTCCAAAGTAATCCCAGGGCTGATCTCCTTCAGAATGGACTGGTTGGATCTCCTTGCTGTCCAAGGGACTTTCAAGAGTCTCCTCCAACACTGACAAAAATTCTTCACAAGTTGTGACAAATGGACAGGTTTATTATACATTATTAGTAAATATGTTTATGATTACCCTATGTATAATGTATACATATGTATGTATGTATGCTTCCCTGGTTGCTCAGATGGTAAAGAATATGCCTGAAATGTAAGAGATGAGGGTTTGATCCTTGGGTTGGGAAGATACCCTGGGGGAAGGGAATGGCTATGCACTGTAGTATTCTTGCCTTGAGAACTCCATGGACAGAGGAGCCTGGTGGGCTACAGTCCATGGGGTTGAAAAGAGTGACTAACACACACATGTATGTATGATATGTATGTGTATATTTATAATTCAAATCCAGAAACAGAATGCAAAGAAAAGAGAGACAATTTTTATGCAGAAAAGACTATGCTAAAACAAACAGAAGAAAGGTTTATATCTTGCAAAATTTCCTAGTGGAATAAATAAAATGGGCATAAAAGCAAAAACCTAATATACACCAAGATGTAGAGACATTCTGTAGCATTTCTGATAAATCACCTTATTATATTCAAAATCACAGGGTTTTGTTCCTAGTATACTAGGAAAAGATGCCATGGATGCTTATTCAGATCTGTCATATATAATCTTATCTGCCAAAATTTTGAGACTAAAAGATGAGCTCATGTACAAGCTGACAAGAGGTGGTAATGAGTCTAGGCTTTCTTGAAGGTTGTTTAAAGTTTAAGTCCCCCCATTGTGCAGATGCTGTCTGAATTGGCTTGGCAGTTTTGATAATGACAGCTCCTGTCAGGTGAGAGGGTAAATTGTTCAGTTCAACAGGGAATGTCAGTAAGAGTAAAAGGGTGCTAGATATAGAGGTGGCCCCAGATAATGTAGAGAGTAACTTGCGTAAACTTTATCAAATCTATCTCCAACTCTGATGATTCCTTATAACTGATATTGCTGCCAATTACTATTGTTAGTAGCAGTAGAACCAATATTAATATGTGTACTACATGGTGTATATATTCACAAATGTCTACAACTTTCAATTATCTCAGTTAATTGAAGTGGTCAAGCAAAATAGTTTGCCAATTTATACTGGAATTTGGATAATTATTTTCTGTAGGTTAGACAGTGTCTAACATGTCAGAGAAGTTGCTCAAGAATTTATATCTGACTGCAATATCCCAAGCAAATAGAACTGGAATTAATGTCAGTCTTTGATATAAATTTAAAGGCTTAGGGCAATTTTAGAGAGTTGTTACAGTTGTTGATTTATTTTTCTATTTAATTTTATTTTTGTCTTCTCAGGTTTTCCTTTTTAAACACCTATTTTTAAAAATTTTACCTAGAGACAAAAGTAGGTCTCCATTATCAGGAGAGAAATGGACAGATTACTCAACAGCAACAAGAACAAGGGCCCTGGTAAATGCTTAGTTATACCACTTGAAAGTCCTGGAGATAGATATCGCTGACCCTGCTCACAGCACTGGTTGTCTTGCTGTATCTCACTGTGTGCAGTGTTCACTGAACCCATGATAAGCAAGGTGCCAGCTAAGATGGGGGAAGAAAATGAGAGGCGCCCTGGGAACTGCAGATGCGTTTAATCTTTCCTGGCTGGCACGGCATCCATAGCAGCAGACATAACATAACACAACATAAATGCACACGACCTTTCTGGGCTTTTCCAGATAAAGCTTATATATACTTACAGAATAAAAGTAGCCCGTGGTCACGTAAGTACCTATTGACCTGAATTCCTTAAGCGATCTCAGCCATTACACCACTGTGCAAAGTCATTGTTTCCAGAGCACAGGGTGGGAGGGCGTCAGAGTGTGGGGTGAGAGAGCCTGACAGTCGCCATCTTGTTAATTTTCCCACAATAAGGAATGGTAAACAATAAAAGAAAAGGATATTAAGAATCAAATCACACTGTAAGTACTGAAAAACAGCATATATAATTTTAAATCAAATTCAAGTAGACTTCTTTACTGTTCACTACCATAGGTCAAGGTTGCTGTTGGAATCTGACAGTGAGGTCTAGCTTATAGGCAGGGTTTCAGGGCTCCTTCCGTGTCTAAAATTCTCAACCTGCTTGTCACTAGCTCTTTGTTCTCACAAGGCTCCCTCCATTTCAATTTCCTAAAGGACTTTAAATTCT
This sequence comes from Cephalophus harveyi, assembly GCA_006410635.1. Lineage (NCBI taxonomy): Eukaryota > Metazoa > Chordata > Mammalia > Artiodactyla > Bovidae > Cephalophus > Cephalophus harveyi. The sequence goes on from SJYT01039075.1 coordinate 59,783, forward strand.
TGAATGATTATCAAATTATGAAGATTATAAATTCGTTGTTGAAGAGAAACACTGCAGTACATTTTTTTTTTCCCTTTTGTTTCAGTCTACAGTAGAATTTGCAAACAAGCTGTAGCTTGAAACACACTGTTGCTCCGTCTCCACAATGAAACAGTAAATCACAATTCCCTGGAAATTGAAATTGGACACCAGTGTTTTGGGAAATTCTCCAGGTGATTTTAATGTGTGGCTGTAACAACCAAGTGTTAGTATCTAGATGATTCTTAGAGAAAATAGTGTGCTTGCAAAGCTTTTGTACATGAGAAAACTGGATGATTTAATACCAAACTGAAAAAGCACAAACATCACAATAATTACTCTTCTTGCAAGGCAGGGTCAATATCCTTAAAGCACAGATGATATTTTAGAACTAAGTATTATCAATAATGGTGTAATTTAAATAAAGTTCATTTGTTGAAACACTCAAACATGTTTTCCATCTGACCATTTATAGGTATTTCATTTATCTAGCAAAAAAAAATGCACTGGTTGTCTTGCTGTATCTCACTGTGTGCAGTGTTCACTGAACCCATGATAAGCAAGGTGCCAGCTAAGATGGGGGAAGAAAATGAGAGGCGCCCTGGGAACTGCAGATGCGTTTAATCTTTCCTGGCTGGCACGGCATCCATAGCAGCAGACATAACATAACACAACATAAATGCACACGACCTTTCTGGGCTTTTCCAGATAAAGCTTATATATACTTACAGAATAAAAGTAGCCCGTGGTCACGTAAGTACCTATTGACCTGAATTCCTTAAGCGATCTCAGCCATTACACCACTGTGCAAAGTCATTGTTTCCAGAGCACAGGGTGGGAGGGCGTCAGAGTGTGGGGTGAGAGAGCCTGACAGTCGCCATCTTGTTAATTTTCCCACAATAAGGAATGGTAAACAATAAAAGAAAAGGATATTAAGAATCAAATCACACTGTAAGTACTGAAAAACAGCATATATAATTTTAAATCAAATTCAAGTAGACTTCTTTACTGTTCACTACCATAGGTCAAGGTTGCTGTTGGAATCTGACAGTGAGGTCTAGCTTATAGGCAGGGTTTCAGGGCTCCTTCCGTGTCTAAAATTCTCAACCTGCTTGTCACTAGCTCTTTGTTCTCACAAGGCTCCCTCCATTTCAGTTTCCTAAAGGACTTTAAATTCTTGAATGATTATCAAATTATGAAGATTATAAATTCGTTGTTGAAGAGAAACACTGCAGTACATTTTTTTTTTCCCTTTTGTTTCAGTCTACAGTAGAATTTGCAAACAAGCTGTAGCTTGAAACACACTGTTGCTCCGTCTCCACAATGAAACAGTAAATCACAGTTCCCTGGAAATTGAATTGGACACCAGTGTTTTGGGAAATTCTCCAGGTGATTTTAATGTGTGGCTGTAACAACCAAGTGTTAGTATCTAGATGATTCTTAGAGAAAATAGTGTGCTTGCAAAGCTTTTGTACATGAGAAAACTGGATGATTTAATACCAAACTGAAAAAGCACAAACATCACAATAATTACTCTTCTTGCAAGGCAGGGTCAATATCCTTAAAGCACAGATGATATTTTAGAACTAAGTATTATCAATAATGGTGTAATTTAAATAAAGTTCATTTGTTGAAACACTCAAACATGTTTTCCATCTGACCATTTATAGGTATTTCATTTATCTAGCAAAAAAAAATAAAAGCAAGCTTTCCACTGAACTTTAATCTTGTCATGTCATTTTCTGAAAGGAAAAAAAGGCAACAGAAAACAATTACATTGAAACAATGCTCTGACCTCAATAATCACACATTGAAAATACTTTTATCTGGAAAAAGCCATTAGGAGAAATTGTGAACAAGGTGAAAACAGCTTTTGTGTGTTTTGGATAATAGTAACTCAGCAGGACTACAATAGTAAGCCCTATTAAATCTACCCCACATTCTACGATTCTTGCTCTTCACAGAGTAAAACTCTGACTCCTGCTTTCAAAACTTTTCTGTTCTCAACCCAGAATACAATAATATAGCCATCTTGCTTTTGTGAGCATTATACTTGTCATTAGGATGTGTTAGACATTATAGGAATCCATTACAAATACACCAAGTTATATTTTATTTACAGAGATAGTAATTAATTTTGTTGCTGATGACTTCTAACATGACAAGGGATTGGCTAGACATTTGAAGGAAAGACCAGGAACAAAATAGGTTTAGTTTCTCCCTATTACCTCTGTGCCTTTTTCACTCTCACCCCCATTAATAATAACATCTTTGCTTCTTACTTCATAATAAAACAAAAATCACCAGTACTAGCTTTTCTGGAAAACTATAGTTCCTGAAGTCCTCTCTTTCCCTGAATTTTCTTCCGCTTCCTCTTATAAATCTTTCTTTTAGCTCTCTAATATCTGGAAAGAATAGAATCCTTTAAAATATATTAAAATTCTTAGAAAAAGTCACAAAACAAATTTAAAAATTTAGGAAACAAACAGGAAAATTACCACACTGACAAAGCATGCATTATTTTGCTTTGTTTTTGAATTTGTGTCATATTCATAAATAATTTTATATCTTTTCAATTGAATCTCCTTTCTCCACAATCTTTGCTTGTCTCTCTCCCAATAACCTTAGATCACACAGCTGGTTAATTGTGGGAATAAAACTCTAATCAAGCTCAGTTTGACTCCTAGTTTGCTGCCCCTCACACCCTCCCCCTCTCCCTGCATTTTCAGGATCTGGTGATGTCTTTGAAGTTGTGCTAGAAATTTAGAGCTTTTTTAGAGGTTTGACCTGAGTACATTCAGCTAATCATTTCCCTGTACTGAAAAAGTATCCCTTCTATATGGCAAGTTTATTTTACTCCCCAAACCTGTAGCTGCAAGGACACATGGCACATGGATAGAGACTGATAGTGCTGTCTCTACTGTCCGTGAGTGCAGGAAACTGCTTAGCTTCAGAGTAAGCCCAACGATTGCCTGAAAGGTGTGATGGATGTAGAAGAGCAGCCACCTGGCCCTAAGGAATCTATCAGATAAAAAGTATCTCTGAAACCTTCCTGTGCTTAGAAGATCCAGCCTAAAAAAGAGAACCCAGGTAATTCTAAAGAGTAATTTAACCTGGGGAACTAGACACAGATAGATTGCAAAACTTGAACGCTAATGAAGGTGTGGCAACAGAGTGAAATGCATATAGAACGTACCTTTACCTTTAGAGCTCGAAAGACAATCCTAAAAGGATATTGGTACCATTGGTACCAAACTAAGTGCTAAGACCACCATGCAAGAATGGAAGAATGAGAGGGGATAACCAATATGTACTAGAATCATGAAAGCGAAGGCAGATACTGCCGTATCAGCACAAAAGTAGGGGGAGAAAATGAGAAATACTCAGACTCTCCCATTCTTATCTCAGTCTCCTAGCAGTGTCTACACTGAACGTAATAGGAAGCTGTGGAGCAAAGGAACAGAAAGGGAAATGAATTTAAAAGAAAATGAGCAAGTGATTGACCCAACCTCTAAACTACTCACTATTTGATTCTGAAGATAAAGTATTTAAAGAAAATCAAATACTTATTATCTTTGTTCAATAATATCCAAAGACATATTTCCACCTGGTTCTAATAATTATTATTTCCATGATCATTCTAACTCAACCAAAGTTTTTTTCAGGGGAGTAAAATGGGTAAATGAATTCATTTTAACTTACTATGGGATCAATTTAATGTCAGTGGAGCTGTCAGAAAGACTTCATTCACATAGCTATGTCTCTTGACACTAAAACCTTCCGAAGAAGACATTTATGTTAAATTTCCTTTAGGTGTTCTCTAGATAATTGAGATCTTTCACCAATCTTTATCTTAAGTGTAATATAAAGTTTAATTCTTATAGTATTACATGCAATTGTATTTTCCAATTCTTCAATTAAAATTTTATTATGTTGTATAATATTCATTGATTCTCATAAAAATTTCTTTCCAACCTAGTAATAAACTCTTTGTGAATAGAAATAGTGAGTAATATGTCAGCGTCAATGGCACCTGAACCAGTACTACGAATATAGTGATGAATCAGGGTTAATGAAATATGCCCCCTTTTTTTGCTTATCATACATATCTATCAAAATGTACAGTGTGTGAAAGATGATCTAATGTACAGGAACAAAGACATAATAAAGCATTATTGAAATGATCAAATGACATCATTAAGTTCAGAATATTTAGGGAAACACATTATTGTACTCTGATTAATTAGTCTATATATTATGCTAGTAAATTTATTTCTAGTAAATTGTTTATACAATCTTTCTTGATTAAAAAATGTGTAGTATTTATTTTGTGTACTTAGTCTTTGAAAATAAAGGGAGATGAAACATTTTAGGAATGAGTTGTAGAGTCCACATAACAATCTTATTTTGTACCCACTGATCACATAATGAACTTCAATGTACTTCTCTAAAAATATAAAATATATATGATTTGAAGATTTTTATTTCTGTCAAAACTTTATTTCAAGGTTGCAAATTGATCTACTAGTCAAGGTTAAGTTAATTTCTCTGAATTAATAGTATAGCAACTCTCATTAACACCAGTTAACAACTGCAAATGAGATAGAGAAACAAAAGAGACTGGTAGGTCATTCTGTCAAGAATATTGTTCTTCAATTATAGTTTCTAGTTTGTTTTAAATAAAGTTGTCATCAACTTTAGCTTGTAAAGTAAGGATATGCTGTCTTGCCAAACATTAGCACTCTGATATCTAAGAGTTGGGGAATGCAGATTGGTAGTCAAATTCAGGAACTCCTGAGCTAGATGAACTAAATTTAAATCTCAGTCAGCATCTCAACTCATTGCATCACCTGGTCATGTCCCTGAACCATTCTTGGCCTGTTTCCTCATCTACAAAATGGTCATGGATATCATAGAATCTATCTCATAGGGTGGTCATTAAGAACAAATGAATTAATATATGTTAATTGCATAGAGGAATGTCAGTCACACAGTATACTCAAAACAAAGCTATCTGATATCATTATACCATACAAGCATTTGAAACAAGACCATACATCATCTTCCAACAGTAAAAAACAAGATAAACTTCTTCATGAGCTTTCCTTTCCCAGTGGATGCTGAAGTCTGTAAAACTCAGACTCTCAAACCTGTGTGAGACTAAGGGATAGGCTGAGGTGGCCTCTTCTCTTATCTCAACTAGCTTCAGTTCAGATAGGCTACAGAGTCTTAGGCCTTTCTGAGAAGGTATAATTGACTTTCCTTTCCCAGTGGATGCTGAAGTCTGTAAAACTCAGACTCTCAAACCTGTGTGAGACTAAGGGATAGGCTGAGGTGGCCTCTTCTCTTATCTCAACTAGCTTCAGTTCAGATAGGCTAGAGAGTCTTAGGCGTTTCTGAGAAGGTATAATTGATTTTTTTGTTTAATGGAACTCCAGTGGAGATAAAAGAGCTTTACTTGATTTATCCTAGTCAAATTGTGGTGTTGGAGAATTTTGAGAGTCCTTTGGACAGCACGAAGTTCAAACCAGTCAAACCTAATGGAAATCAACTCTGAATATTCATTGGCAGGACTCACGCTAAAACTGAAGCTCTAATACTCTGGCCACTTGATGTGAAGAGCTAACTCATTGGAAAAGACCCTGATGCTGGAAAAATTGAAGGCAAGAGGAGAAGAGAGTGTCAGAGTATGAGTTGGTTGGATAGCATCATGGAATCAGTTTGAGCAAACTCCGAGAGGAAGTGAGGGACAGGGAAGCCTGGCATGCTGCAGTCCATGGAGTCACAGAGAGTTGGACATGACTTAGTGACTGAACAACAGCAAATCCTAGTAGTAGGGCAGATGTGGAAAAGATATGGAATGAATGAGAAACCAAACTGTCATCACCATTCAGCTCCTATAATATAAGGCTATATTTTGCCTAATACTTATTGCCTTTGCCATTTAGAGTCTAGTTTTTTACAGTAGGAATGATAATATTTCTTTGCATAACTATTAGTANGTGACTGAACAATAGCAAATCCTAGTAGTAGGGCAGATGTGGAAAAGATATGGAATGAATGAGAAACCAAACTGTCATCACCATTCAGCTCCTATAATATAAGGCTATATTCTGCCTAATACTTATTGCCTTTGCCATTTAGAGTCTAGTTTTTTACAGTAGGAATGATAATATTTCTTTGCATAACTATTAGTATTATTAAATTATATACTGTATAGATTGTTCAGTTCTATGCCAGATGCACAGCAGTTTCACAAATGAGGTTACTGCTACTTTATTTATTTGCTTTCAGTGCAAAGACAATTATGCTCTTCCATGGCAGAACTTAACTGATGCTTGCATAGTTTGACTCCACAATTACTTTGCTGTTTTCAGTAGAAAAGATAGTTGTGGGAAGATTTAACTTATTGAGTTCATAGTCATTATTCATGTACATGCCATGCTTATATTAGTAAAACTTCCCTTAACTACAACATGAAAAAGAATTAAATGGCAAAAGTACTAATTTTTTATAGATCCTTTTTTTTTTTTTAACCATTGCTAATTCACTGATATGGACAATCATCTCCAGCCATCTGTCAATTCTATTCTCCACAAAAATATTTATTTGTCATTCTGTCAGAAGACAGTCCCTCTTTAAATTAAACAGATATGGTAATGGTTAGCATTCTAAAGAGGCACTCTTTCATCTTTATTCCAGGGTGACTACGTTTTCTGTGAGATAGCTTCTAATATTTTCTTTCACTAAACAGCATAGAGTCTGTTTTCTTTGGATTAAACTTTGATTTTAATCCAAGATCACAAAGTTCCTATATTCTTTAATTGGCTTATGTTATGCTATATTTAGTAACTTTCCAAATATCTGCTTTTAGTAAACTGATGACTATCTATATATTCCAGGTGTGGTTTAATGTAGTTAATTTTGGATGCCTACTGTTTCATCAGTCTCCATATGCAAGCTCTTGCTTTAACAATAAGATTCCTTCATTTAACAGTAAAAGCCTTAGGATATCAACTACAATCAGTTATGTACCAGAAGACATATTTTTAAGGGAAAAATGCTAGGGAAGAGGAAAGAAAGAAAACAAAAGATTGTGGAAGAAGGTTTTGAAGGGAAAGAGGTCAGGGGAAAAGGAATCACTCTTAAAAACTTGTGGCCTTCATGAGGTGAAAGGTGTTCTAGATGCTTCATTATTGAGAAGAGTAACCTGACCAAAATAAGTGTCAAAGTTATGTTATACATTTTGGACACTTCTATGCCCAAATGTTTCACTTGCCTTTAGGACATTGCCATGGGCTAGTTAGGAGGTAGTCTAACACTACATATTTAGCAGTGTAGAATTATGCCCATTTTTTTCTTTAACTATTCTTGGCATCTCCTCAGTAAGCACAAATTGACTTCTTCCATCATACTTAGAGCACAAATGAATTGAAGCCTTACTTTTGGAGTGAGATATTGACACTTAGTTTCTATCCTTTTCATTTGAAATGACTATGAGACACTTTTTTATTCATGATACTAGAGAATTGTTTCAGAACTAAAACTCCAGACTTTTCTTTTACGCTTTAGTTGAACTTTGGTCAGTCTATTTTCTTTGGAATGATTGACTTTAATTACCACAACCAAGCAATGTCAATTATCCTGAAAGCTTCATATAATTTTGTTGTTCATGCATTTTTATTAGTGAAAAATTTGAAATAATTGATATATGTCTATACATATCATTTTAATTTAGAATTACTAATGACAACATCAGCAAATTATTGGTCAGCTATAGGATTGTTTCCTCCCATGCATAATTTGATCCCTGTTCCTGTTCCTTGCTATGTCACATGTAAGTTGCTAGAGCTGGTATAGGAATAAAGAAGGAGAAGCTTCTATGTCGAGTAGAAAAGCTGAGGACTATGGTGCTTTGAAAAGCCCTCCCATAGTAATACAACCAGGACAAGAATGAACTAAAAAAATGACATATATAGCATTTTTGAGATTACAAAAAGATAATGAATATCTTCCTGAACAAAAGGTGAAATGTGCTTGATACCATTGCTAGAATACAAAATAGCTAATAAAACATTTTTTAGAGGAAATAAAAATGAGCTTACATCAGGAAATGTATCATGCATTTGTAAAAACCAGTATAAAATTTCTCTCTTAAAGATAACTTGTTCACCTAAGCAGGTATAACTGAGTCTCTTAAATCTTTGTTTTCTATTTGAATGGGAAACATGTGACATAAGCACAGAAATAAGCATTATTAACCCAGGCATGTTTCAGAGTTTTGCAAACTTATGTGTGCATCAGGATCACATAAGAAGATGTTTGATCACATGGGAGTGTGATCAAAAATCCTAGGTCAGTGATGTTTGATCATTGTTTGATGCATTGATCAATGCATCCTATGTCAATGAATCAAGATTTCCAGGAATAGTACAGGACAGGTATCCAGGTATTGATGCTCTTGTAAAAACAGAAAACATTAGATGGCTAAGACAAAGCATTGCTCATCTCCAAGTTCTATAGGGGTTAACTTGTAACCCACTACATTCACTGACAGTGCACTCTGAATGAAATTTAGGATGAAAAGCAGAAAGAAGCATTCTGTGCTTTGTGCTATGGGTCTTTAAATACTTAGATGCATAGCTCAGAAAGAATCAGTGACTCCATACTCTCATCTTCCATACATAGAAAAGACTAAAATCATTAATTTGAAATATCTATTCTTTGTGACTAGCAGTAACCTTTTATGCTTCAAGATATATGCTTCACTGCATGTATTTCCTAGCTAAAACTCATATATATACTTATAAATTGGCTTCTTCCCCATCTCTTTGGAACGGTTTCCTCAGAGCTTACTGGGTGACTATCTCCTGGGTTATAGTCTTCAACAAGACCCTGGGTAAAAATTAAATTCACAATTCTTATGCTGTGTTTTTCTTTAAACTGACATTTTTATAAATTTTTTTTTCATATGACTCTGATGTACAACTATTATTTTTAAACATTTAATTCCTCTCTTGAGAGTTTTGTTTACCTAGGGAACATTTCATGCAAAGATGGGCTCGATAAAGGACAGAAATGGTATGGACCTAACAGAAGCAAAAGATATTAAGAAGAGGTGGCAAGAATACATGGAAGAACTGTACAAAAAAGATCTTCATGACCCAGATAATCATAATGATGTGATCACTCATCTAGAGCCAGACATCTTGGAATGTGAAGTCAAGTGGGCCTTAGAAAACATCACTATGAACAAAGCTAGTGGAGGTGATGGAATTCCAGTTGAGCTCTTTCAAGTCCTGAAAGATGATGCTGTGAAAGTGCTGCATTCAATATGCCAGCAAATTTCGAAAACTCAGCAGTGGCCACAGGACTGGAAAAAGTCAGTTTTCATTCCAATCCCAAAGAAAGGCAATGCAAAAGAATGCTCCAACTACCGCACAATTGCACTCATCTCACATGCTAGTCAAGTAGTGCTCAAAATTCTCCAAGCCAGGCTTCAGCAATACGTGAACCGTGAACTCCCTGATGTTCAAGCTGGGTTTAGAAAAGGCAGAGGAACCAGGGATCAAATTGCCAACATCCTCTGGATCATGGAAAAAGCAAGAGAGTTCCAGAAAAACGTCTATTTCTGCTTTATTGACTATGCCAAAGCCTTTAACTGTGTGGATCACAATAAACTGTGGAAAATTCTTCAAGAGATGGGAATACCAGACCACTTTACCTGCCTCTTGAGAAACCTGTATGAAGGTCAGGAATGAATAGTTAGAACCACACATGAAACAAAGGACTGGCTTCAAATTGGGGAGAGCATAGGTCAAGTCTGTCTATTGTCACCCTGCTTACTTAACTTATAAGTAGAGTACATCATGTGAAATGCCAGGCTGGATGAAGCACAAGCTGGAATCAAGATTGCTGGGAGAAATATCAATAACCTCAGATATGCCACCTTATGGCTGAAAGCAAAGAGGAACTAAAGAGTCTCTTGATGAAGGTGAAAGAGGAGAGTGAAAAGGCTGGCTTAAAACCCAACATTCAAAAAGACTAAGATCATGGCATCTGGTCCCATCACTTTATGGCAAATAGATGGGGAAACAATGGAAACAGTGACAGACTTTATTCTTTTGGGTTCCAAAATCACTGCAGATGGTGACTGCAGCCATGAAATTAAAAGAGAGATTACTTTGTTGCCAAAGTCCATCTAGTCAAAACTACGGTTTTTCCAGTAGTCACGTATGGATGTGAGAGATAGACCTTAAAGAAAGCTGAGAGCTGAAGAATTGATGTTTTTGAACTATGGTGTTGGAGATGACTCTTGAGAGTCCCTTGGACTGCAAGGAGATCCAACCAGTCAATCCTAAAGGAAATCAGTCCTGAATATTCATTAGAAGGACTGATACTGAAGTTGAAACTCCAATCCTTTGGCCGCCTGATGAGAAGAACTGACTCATTTGAAAAGACTCTGATGCTGGGAAAGATTGAAGGCAGGAGGAGAAGGGGATGCCACAGGATAAGATTGTTGGATGGCATCACTGACTCGATGGACATGAATTTGAGCAAGCTCTGGGTATTGGTGATGAACAGGGAAGCCTGGTGTGCTGCAGTCCATGGCATCATAAAGAGACACCACTGAGTGACAGAGCTGAGCTGATCTGATTTATGGGCTTCCCAGGTGGGGGCTAGTGGTAAATAACTCACCTGCCAACAGGTGACATAAATGATGCGGGTTTGATCCCTGGGTCAGGAAGGTGCCCTGGAGGAAGGCATGGCAACTCACTCCAGTATTGTTGGCTGGGAAATTCCATGGACAGGGGAGCCTGAGAGGCTACAGTGGATAGGGTTGCAAAAAGCCAGACACAACTGAAGTGACTTAGGCACATAGCACATCTGACATATAGTCACTAAGTTTATATTAACAGAGGACAACGTTGGCTACATAACAGAACGAACCACTTATGTTTTTAATCCCTTAATTTAAAGATAATATGCAAATAATAAAAATCATGTTTCTAGAATTGAGTTCAAATTACCCCTCACATAAATTACAGCTAGAAGTATCAAGGCAAACACACCTGTTTTTTGGATCATGTTGGTTTTGCTCCATTTACTGCTCTGATGAACCATGTTCCAATCTATTTTAAGATGGCTTTTTTCCTTTCTAAATGTTTTAATACCAATTGTAGATAAATTATAAAACCTAATTAATACTTGTAATGGAGTTTTCACCAATCCCATTTTCATATAGTAATCTTCTTATAGCCTTGGTTGCTAATGACAACATATAACATTAATGTTGTAAAAACCTTGATTCCCAAGTAAATACAATGGAAGTGTCATTATATTAGAAGCTATGTCTCCTTTGTTGGGTACTATATCCACTGTCATGGACTTCTCGGTGGCTCAGTGGCAAAGAACTTGCTTGTCAATACAGGAGACACAAGTTCAATCTCTGGGCCAGGAAGATTCCCTGGAGTAGGAAATGGTGACCCACTCCAGTACTCTTGCCTGGGAAATCCCATGGACAGAAAGAGCTACAGTCCATGGGGTCTCAAAAGAGTGAGACATGACTTAGAGATTAAACAACAACATACCCACTATCAGCACCTAACACATGAAAGAGGCTCAATAAATGTTAATGAAACAAAACTGAGCTTTATTTTTTAAAAACTATTGCTCATACTTGAGTTCTTTTTTGAATGTATTCAGATAGTTTATCTTCAATGTAAATTTTCTGCAAGGAAAAAAAGCAAACAAACAAAAGATTGTGCAAAAAATGACTGTCTCTTACCCTAGAAATTACATCTCTTAATTCTCTATAGTTCTGCTCTATATTTTTCTGCAATTTTTTAATTAGCCCTATGATATTAGAAATGTTTTTAAAAACTGTCAGATATTTAAGGAAGGGTAAACAGTTTCTGCCGAGGTCCAGCCCCGGTGGATCCAGGGTAATTTGAAGGATGAACGGCATAGGCGAGGAGAAACTTATTTATTTATTTAATTAGAAATATAAGATTAGATTAGGAAGAAATAGTGTAGTAGGAAAATCAAGTGGAGAAAAGAGGCTGAATAACTTGGTTTACGTGGAAAACCAATAAAACTTTGAGACAAGAAGTTTGCACCATCTACATTAGGCCACCGGCACCCGTTTGAATATCGGAGAGTGCCCCGCCTTGGGCTCNAATATAAGATTAGATTAGGAAGAGATAGTATAGTAGGAAAATTAAGTGGAGAAAAGAGGCTGAATAACTTGGTTTACGTGGAAAACCAATAAAACTTTGAGACAAGAAGTTTGCACCATCTACGTTAGGCCACCGGCACCCGTTTGAATATCGGAGAGTGCCCCGCCTTGGGCTCTCTCTCTCACAGAACTTAGAAGCCGGGGCAAGTAAGTAGACATGGTGAGCCTCCATGTCCCAGATGGGAATTCAGCCTGAAATTAGAGTAAAGAGGAGACACGGGGGAAACCAGTCCTCCCAATGATTGGCCCGACCTCTATTGTCTAGAAAGGCCTTTTATACCTTTTTGATTGTACATAGAGATCAATGGGTAATAGAAAATTATGCAGCATTAGCAGCCCTGACTCTTATCAAAACCAGGCTTTTCTCTCTGCATACCTAGTTGTATACACAAGTTTTAGGTGATTTACATCATCTTATGGCCAGAGGGCCAATTAACATTTTACGGCCCTTTTCTGATAAGGGTTTGTCAACCAGAAGACTTATTTGTATTGATCTTCAAGGAAATGGCAATCCACTACAGTATTCTTGCCTGGAGAATCCCATGGACGGAGAAGCCTAGTAGGTTACAGTCTATGGGGTCGCAAAGAGTTGGACACAACTGAGCGACTTCACCTTCACCTCCCAAAGTCTGGTTCCACTCTAAGAAAGCACTAAATAAAGTTACATTCTTACATAGCAAAGATACAGCAATTTATAACAAGTAAAAGGAGTACAGTGATTTATAAAGAGAAAAATAATTAACTCAAAGGTCTAGTGTTGCTAACATCAAAACTACTATACACCTTTCTCCATATCCTGATTGCATTGATTAATATCCTCCTAGGTGCCTAAAAGATAAAGAATATGGAGGCCTGGCAGCAATCATTGAGTCAACAGTGAAATCCATCACCAATATGATTTTTAGCTCTTTAGAAAAGGCTCTGTATCTTCAAGATGCTTTAAGCTTTGTGCCTCTCATGGTTGGGGGACTATAAGCAATTCACAAGCTGTAAAAGTCCAGGGGAACCTGTTAGGTAAGCTAGAGAGTTATCAGAGGGGGTTTGAACTGAAACATCCCTTTCAAGTGCAGAAGACTGAAGCCCTGAGTTAACTTTTTCCAGAGTGTGTCAGAAGAGTGGAAAAGCACAGTACAATAAGGCAGGCAGACTCTGGTTTTTGGGGTACATGCTCAGGATATACCAGGGGGGAATCGTGAGGCCTGACTCGCCTTGCCCATCAGGCCTCTCTGCATGACCTTGTCATGGGTGGGATTCCTCACGCTGACTTCTGGCAAGTTTCGAAGTTAAAAAAGAATGAGAATGTTTCTGATATATCCGCAATATCCGAAACCCTTGGTTCCATGATCTTTCCTTAGTGGCATGATCAAACATTTCTCTGACCTGTAGCCACCAAAGCATTTAACACTACATATCTGCTTCACAGTCAGCAAACACAAGACTGGGAGCTGACTGTGGCTCAGATCATGAACTCCTTATTGCCAAATTCAGAATTAAATTGAAGAAAGTAGGGAAAACCACTAGACCATTCAGATATGACCTAAATCAAATTCCTTATGACTGTACAGTGGAAGTGAGAAATAGATTTTAGATTTCTAAAATCTAGATCTGATTTCTAAAATTTAGATCTGACTAGATCTGATACATAGAGTGCCTGATGAACTATGCATGGAGGTTCGTGACATTGTACAGGAGACAGGGATCAAGACCATCCGCATAGAAAGAAATGCAAAAAAGCAAAATGGCTGTCTAAGGAAGCCTTACAAATAGCTGTGATAAGAAGAGAAGTGAAAAGCAAAGGAGAAAAGGAAAAATATAACCATCTGAATGCAGAGTTCCAAAGAATAGCAAGAAGAGATAAGAAAGCCTTTCTCAGCGATCAATGCAAAAAAATAGAGGAAAACAACAGAATGGGAAAGACTGGAGATCTCTTCAAGAAAATTAGAGATACCAACGGAATATTTCATGCAAAGATGGGCTCAATAAAGGATAGAAGCAGAAGATATTAAGAAGAGGTGGCAAGAAAACACAGAAGAACTGTACAAAAAATATTTTCATGACCAAGATAATCACGATTATGATTACTCACCTAGAGTCAGACATCCTGGAATGTGAAGTCAAGTGGGCCTTAGAAAGCATCACTATGAACAAAGCTAGTGCACATGATGGAATTCCAGTTGAGCTATTTCAAATCCTGGAAGATGATGCTGTGAAAGTGGTGCACTCAATATGCCAGCAAATTTGGAAAACTCAGCAGTGGCCACAGGACTGGAAAAAGTCAGTTTTCATTCCAATCCCAAAGAAAGGCAATGCAAAAGAATGCTCAAACTATCACACATTTACACTTATCTCACATGCTAGTAAAGTAATGTTCAAAATTCTCCAAGCCAGGCTTTAGCAATACATGAGCTGTGAACTTCCTGATGTTCAAGCTGGTTTTAGAAAAGGCAGAGGAACCATATCAAATTGCCAACATCCACTGGATCATTGAAAAAGCAAAAGAGTTCCAGAAAAACATCTATTTCTTATTTATTGACTATGCCAAAGCCTTTGACTGTGTGGATCATAATAAACTGTGGAAAAGGCTTAAAGAGATGGGAATACCAGACCACCTGACCTGCCTCTTGAGAAAGCTATATGCTGGTCAGGAAGCAACAGTTAGAACTGGACATGGAACAACAGACTGGTTCCAAATAGGAAAAGGAGTACGTCAAGGCAGTATATTATTACCCTGCTTATTTAACTTTTATGCAGAGTACATCATGAGAAACGCTGGGCTGGAGGAAGTACAAGCTGGAATCAAGATTGCCAGGAGAAATATCAAGAGCCTCAGATATGCAGATGACATCACCCTTATGGCAGAAAGTGAAGAACTAAAGAGCCTCTTGATGAAAGTAAAAGAGGAGTATGAAAAAGTTGGCTTAAAGCTCAACGTTCAGAAAACTAAGTTCATGGCATCTGGTCCCATCACTTCATGACAAATAGATGGGAAAACAGTGGAAACAGTGTTGACTTTATTTTTCTGGGCTCCAAAATCACTTCAGATGGTGACAGCAGCCATGAAATCAAAAGACACTTACTCCTTGGAAGGAAAGTTGTGACCAACCTAGATAGCATTTTCAAAAGCAGAGACATTACTTTGCCAACAAAGGTCCATCTAGTCGAGACTATCGTTTTTCCTGTGGTCATGTATGGATGTGAGAGTTGGACTGTGAAGAAAGCTGAGTGCTGCAGAATTAATGCTTTTGAACTGTGATGTTGGAGAAGACTCTTGAGAGTCCCTTGGACTGCAAGGAGATCCAATCAGTCCATTCTAAAGGAGATCGATCAGTCCTGGGTGTTCTTTTGAAGTGAAGTGAAGTGAAGTTGCTCAGCCTTGATGCAGAATTAATGCTTTTGAATTGTGATGTTGGAGAAGACTCTTGAGAGTCCCTTGGACTGCAAGGAGATCCAATCAGTCCATTCTAAAGGAGATCGATCAGTCCTGGGTGTTCTTTTGAAGTGAAGTGAAGTGAAGTTGCTCAGCCTTGTCTGATTCTTTGCAACCCCATGGACTGTAGCCTATCAGGCTCCTCTGTCCATGGGGTTTTGCAGGCAAGAGTGCTGGAGTGGATTGCCATTTCCTCCTCCAGGGGATCTTCCCAACCCAGGAAGCGAACCCGGGTCTCCCTCATTGCAGGCAGATGCTCTACCATCTGAGCCACTAAAGCTGGTGGTCTAATACTTTGGCCACCTCAAGCAAAGAGTTGACTCATTGGAAAAGACTCTGATGCTGGGCGGTATTGGGGGCAGGAGGAGAAGGGGAGGTTGGCTGAATGGCATCACCGACTCATGCACATGAGTTTGGGTGAACTCCGGGAGTTGGTAATGGACATAGAGTCCTGGAGTGCTGCAGTTCATGGGGTCGTAAAAAGTCGGACATGACTGAGCGACTGAACTGAACTGAACTGACCTGCTTCACATAAGCAACAATTTTAATCAGCTTGGATAATATGGCTTTTAACAACACTATTTGTATAAATTTGTGATTCCTTATGGAATAAAAAGTGCCAGATACTAGTCAAAGCACTATTTTAAATTTTTTATCAGAGTGTAATTGAATTATAATGTTGTGTTAATTTCTGCTGTACAGTAAAGTGACTCAGTTCTACATATATATTCTTTTTTATATTCTTTTCCATTATGCTTTATCATAGGACATTGAATATAGTTCCATGTGTTATATTGTAGGAACTTGTTGTTTTCCATTCTATATATAATAGTTTTTTTTAATATAAATTTATTTATTCTAATTGGAGGTTAATTACTTTACAATATTGTATTGGTTTTTCCATACATCAACATGAATCCACCACAGGTATACACGTGTTCCCCATCCTGAACCCCCTCCCTCCTCCCTCCCCGTTCCATCCCTCTGGGTCATCTCACTGCACCCTCCCCAAGCATCCAGTATCATGCATTGAACCTGGACTGGCTATTCATTTCATATATGATTTGGGAGAATGGCATTGAAACATGTATAATATCATATATATATATAATAGTTTGCATCTCCTAACCCCAAACTACCAATCCATCTCTCTTCCATCCTGCTTCCCCTTGACAACCACATCTGTTCTTTATGTCCGTGAGTCTATTTCTGATTCATAAATAAGTTCATTTTTGTTCTATTTTTAGATACCATATGCAAGGGATATCATCTGGTATTTGTCATTTTCATTGTGGCTTACTTCACTTACTATGATAATCTCTAGGGCTATATCTGTTGCTACCAAAAACATTATTTCATTCTTTTTAATGGCTGAGTAGTATCCCGTTGCATTCCACATCCTCTTTATCCACTCTTCTGTTGACAGACATTTATGTTATGTGTTAATTTCTGCTGTACAGTAAAGTGACTCAGTTCTACATATATATTCTTTTTTATATTCTTTTCCATTATGCTTTATCATAGGACATTGAATATAGTTCCATGTGTTATATTGTAGGAACTTGTTGTTTTCCATTCTATATATAATAGTTTTTTTTAATATAAATTTATTTATTCTAATTGGAGGTTAATTACTTTACAATATTGTATTGGTTTTTCCATACATCAACATGAATCCACCACAGGTATACACGTGTTCCCCATCCTGAACCCCCTCCCTCCTCCCTCCCCGTTCCATCCCTCTGGGTCATCTCACTGCACCAGCCCCAAGCATCCAGTATCATGCATTGAACCTGGACTGGCTATTCATTTCATATATGATTTGGGAGAATGGCATTGAAACATGTATAATATCATATATATATATAATAGTTTGCATCTCCTAACCCCAAACTACCAATCCATCTCTCTTCCATCCTGCTTCCCCTTGACAACCACATCTGTTCTTTATGTCCGTGAGTCTATTTCTGATTCATAAATAAGTTCATTTTTGTTCTATTTTTAGATACCATATGCAAGGGATATCATATGGTATTTGTCATTTTCATTGTGGCTTACTTCACTTACTATGATAATCTCTAGGGCTATATCTGTTGCTACCAAAAACATTATTTCATTCTTTTTAATGGCTGAGTAGTATCCCATTGCATTCCACATCCTCTTTATCCACTCTTCTGTTGACAGACATTTATGTTGTTTCCACCTGTTGGTTATTTTGAATAGTGCTGCTATGAACATAGGGGTACATGTATCCAGACATAATGCACCAACTTGCATTCCTACCATCAGTGTAGGAGGGTTCCCTTGTTTCCAAATCTTTTCCAACATTTATTGTAGATTTTTTTGATGAAGACCATTCTGACCTCACTATAATTCTGATTTTCATTTTTCTGATAATCAATGATGTTAAGCATCTTTTTTTTAGTATGTGCCTATTGGTTCTCTGTATATCTTCATTGGAGAAATGTCTATTTACATCTTTCACGAAGCAAAGCATTATTGACTTTGAGATTAAAAAAGACTGTATGTATGGGTTTGGCAGAGCAGATTCTTTAATAAAAGCAATAAGAGTACAATAAAAAAGCGATGTTTACACCATCAGGTCCTCTTTGTATTTACTTTGCATATATAATGAGTTTGTTCTGGTCACCATCTGAAATTATAGGTCAAAGAGCATAGCCCTACTAGTCTGAAAACAATCAGACAGCCTAAATACTCCTAAAGAGTCTGAATTCATCGTGCACTCACTCCCTCACAGTCAGAAAGTCCATGGGGCTGGCGGGGGGGGGGGAAACCTAGAGTCGTGATTTAACAAGTGCTTATATATGGTAAACAAATATCCAGTATCCTTGTTTACAGTATTGAAAATTTCTGAGAAGAGAATGATACAACAAGACTAATAAAATTCTTAACAGCGTAGATGCTTCCTTGACCTGAGATGGTTTGGGCAGGACAGCAAGGGAAATTAAGCAGAGATAAACTTGAGAATTTGAGACACATCTTTGCCACTTGGCAGGTAAGTGACTTCTAGAAAGTCATTTTAATGACAATGGCAATAGCTAATGTTTCTAAATTGCCTGTGGTATGGGCTGTACTCCTCTAGGTACTTTCCCTTCTTCTCTCCACAAAAATATTTATTGAGTACTTGTTAGGTAAATAGGAGAGAACTTACAGTCTATGGGGCCTTGATAGATTCACAAATCTCTATAAATATTTATTGAGTTAATAAATAATGCTATACAATTTAAATTTGTACATAAATAAGTAACTACTATTTGGCCAAGATCTATGTATGCTATGGTGAAAACAGATGAAATATATAATATGGCCATCGCTTGGACAGCTTTATCTAGGGAAAAAAATTAAAATGCACCTTAAAACTGATTTGAGTTGCCTAAATCATTGTCTCTTTGCTTTTAGTATCAATTTCTTCATTAAAATAAAATATTTTACAGAGAAAACAGAAGTAAACTTTCTTATTTATCTACAGAGATGACATCTAACAGTTAACTTTTGAATTGAACAGTAAGTAGCTATTACGCCTGACAAGCAATTTATTCTTACTGCATGGCAGGACAAAGAAAGGATGTAAAAAAATATGTACATTGCCTTTATTTACTATTTTAAGTTTTCCTAAAGTGTATAATGTTATTAATTTTATATTTATTGCATTTTAAATTATACTTGTTTTTGAAGAGAAATATTTATTTTCATGCAATTTAGATGACTCTAAAGTCATAAAGAATAACATTTAAAGATCAACTGAAATTTTCCTATCCAATATTTTGTTGAAAATGATTTAAACAAGGCAATGCCTTAATGTATATCCGTCAGAGAACTGTTTCTTCCACTCCCTTTCCTACCCTGGATAAAATGAGCTCAGGTAGGATTAAAGGTCACAAAGCAAAAATAAAAATTACAAATGGATCAAACATAACTTCTATCCTTTTTAATTTTTATGATAGTTCAATGCCCTTTTCTTTAGAGAATAGAAATATATAAAGGCTCATATATGCTCCAGTCCCCCAATTAAGATGAAGAAGAGCCTAGTTCTTGTTGTTAGCATTATTTTTCTATCATCTAATATTTCTATTGCTAGTTTATTACAGATAGGATAGGATGACATATATCTTGCAAATGTCCAAAACGATTTTTTTTATATTTAGTAGTTCTTTGAGAAAAGTTTGCTAAATAAACCAATGTTTTCTCAAAAAATAGCTTAAAAAACTCGTTTGTTGAGATTGAAAAACAGAACATTTGTTCTCAGGTATAGGCTTTCCCTCTCAAGGCAAACATATATTCTATAAATCTGTCCTTTGACATACTTTGAATTTCAAAATAAGAACACAATTAGGTGGACTGTTATTCTGAAAATAGAATTATTTGCACAGGCACAAGGGAGAATGTACTAATAATGAGTAATTTTAGAAAGATGATGGATTTTAGACAGAGTGCATGCACTATGCCTCTAAGATCTGAACTAAATCCTCCCATTCAAGATCCTATACTCTTTCCTTTGGCTCCGGGTTATATTTTCAATGTGTCACCTTACATTCTACTGGATGGAAAGTTAATGAATGTGTTCTCCATTGACAGTTATTCCCAGTCATATCTAGGGACAAGCTGAGGCAGGGTTAATAGGACTGCAACCTGGTCTTCTATTTTTCAGCACTGGTCGTTGGTAAAATCTGCCTTACTAGAGTAATACTTAGATCACTTTTCCTGTCCCCCCTCGCCAAGCCAGTTTTATGAGTGTTAGCAGCAACCTGCTTTAAGAATTTAATGTGCAGCCTCTGAGAAACAAAAGGAAAGGAAATTGCACTTTTATGAATTTCTGAATTGCCATACCTCACATTCAATGTTTATTTTATTTTAATATTACTGCCAATGGGTTTTAGTGAGTGAAATAAATTTAGCACTAATGAGCATATTTTGAAAGTTTAAAAACATAATTTAATAAATGATTCAATGTAATCTCTACAAAAATGACTCTAAGAGGCTGAGGAGACATTGAGCAGGAGGGAAACCATGAAGAAATAATAGGCAAAAAATAAATAGGTAGAAACAATTATGACTTTTATATTAGCAATTAATCAAGGAGTTGTTTCTTCTCAATATCAAAAAGACAGTATCAAGCAATGACAAAGCCAAATCAATTTAATTATGAACATGCCTGGAATAGTTACTTGAATAAATAAATTAATATAACAAGAATGGGAAAGACTAGAATCTCTTCAAGAAAATTAGAGATACCAAGGGAATATTTCATGCAAAGATGGGCTTGATAAAGGACAGAAATGATAGGGACCTGAGAGAAGCAGAAGATATTAAAGAGAGGTGGCAAGAATACACAGAAGAAATGTACAAAAAAGATCTTCACGACCCAGATAATCATGATGATGTGATCACTAACCTAGAGCCAGACATCTTGGAATGTGAAGTCAAGTGGGCCTTAGAAAGCATCACTACGAACAAAGCTAGTGGAGGTGATGGAATACATTTTATCCAGGGTAGGAAAGGGAGTGGAAGAAACAGTTCTCTGACGGATATACATTAAGGCATTGCCTTGTTTAAATCATTTTCAACAAAATATTGGATAGGAAAATTTCAGTTGATCTTTAAATGTTATTCTTTATGACCTGTCTCTTATACACATCTGAAGATATTAAAGAGAGGTGGCAAGAATACACAGAAGAAATGTACAAAAAAGATCTTCACGACCCAGATAATCACGATGATGTGATCACTCACCTAGAGCCAGACATCCTGGAATGTGAAGCCAAGTGGGCTTTAGGAAACATCACTAAGAACGAAGCTCGTGGAGGTGATGGAATTCCAGTTGAGCTATTTCAAATCCTTAAAGATGATGCTGTGAAAGTGCTCCACTCAATATGCCAGCAAATTTGGAAAATTTGGCCATGGCCACAGAACTGGAAAAGGTCGGCTTTCATTCCAATCCCAGAGAAAGGCAATGCCAAAGAATGCTCAAACTACCGCACAATTGCACTCATCTCACACGCTAGTATGAAGAACTAAAGAGCCTCTTGATGAAAGTGAAAGAGGAGAGTGAAAAAGTTGGCTTAAAGCTCAACATTCAGAAAACGAAGATCATGGCATCTGGTCCCATCACTTCATGGGAAATAGATGGGGAAACATTGGAAACAGTGTTGACTTTATTTTTCTGGGCTCCAAAATCACTGCAGATGGTGATTCCAGCCATGAAATTAAAAGATGCATACTCCTTGGAAGGAAAGTTATGACCAACCTTGACAGCTTATTTAAAAGCAGAGACGTTACTTTGCTGACTAAGGTCCATCTAGTCAAGGCTATGGTTTTTCCTGTGGTCATGTACAGATGTGAGAGTTGGACTATAAAGAAAGCTGAGCACTGAAGAATTGATGCTTTTGAACTGTGGTGTTGGATAAGACTCTTGAGTGTCCCTTGGACCTCAAGGAGATTCAACCAGTCCATCCTAAAGGAGATCAGTCCTGGGTGTTCCTTGGAAGGACTAATGTTGAAGCTGAAACTCCAATACTTTGGCCACCTGATGTGAAGAGGTGAGTCATTGGAAAAGACCTTAATGATGGGAAAGATTGAAAGCAGGAGGAGAAGGGGATGACAGAGGATGAGATGGATGGTATCACCAACTCAATGGACATGGGTTTGGGTGAACTCCAGGAGTTGGTGATGGACAGGGAGGCCTGGCGTGCTGGGGTTCATGGGGTCACAAAGAGTCAGACTTGACTGAGCGACTGACTGAAGTGAATGTAACAGAACCCGGAACATTGTAGAATTTAGATATGCTTGTTCCTTTCTAATCTATATTTCTTTCCTGTTTGCCTTACAATGTTTTAAATAAAGATCATATACTGTAGTCTAGCAACTAATTTTTGCAGTTAAATTTATGAATTGGTCACCTAATATTTGCTATATTTTAAACTAAAATTATTGTTTTACAACTAGAAATGTTATAAGAAACTTATTTTCTAGGCTTTAAATATAATTGCACTTT
>SJYT01039075.1:86595-102556 GCA_006410635.1 Cephalophus harveyi
GGGCTCAAAAATCACTGCTGATGGTGACTGCAGCCATGAAATTAGAAGACGCTTACTCCTTGGAAGAAAAGTTATGTCCAACCTAGATAGTATTTTCAAAAGCAGAGACATTACTTTGCTGACTAAGGTCCGTCTAGTCAAGGCTATGGTTTTTCCTGTGGTCATGTATGGATGCGGATAAGACAATGGCACCCCACTCCAGTACTCTTGCCTGGAAAATCCCATGGATGGAGGAGCCTGGTGGGCTCTAGTCCAACGGGTCACTAAGAGTCAGGCACGACTGAGTGACTTCATTTTCACTTTTCATTTTCATACATTGGAGAAGGAAATGGCAACCCACTCCAGTATTCTTGGTCTGGAGAATCCCAGGGACAGAGAGCCGGATGGGCTGGCATCTATGGGGTCACACAGAGTCGGACACGACTGAAGCGACTTAGCATATATGGATGTGAGAGTTGGACTGTGAAGAAAGCTGAGCGCTGAAAAATTGATGCTTTTGAACTGTGGTGTTGGAGAAGACACTTGAGAGTCCCTTGGACAGCAAGGAGATCCAACCAGTCCATTCTGAAGGAGATCAACCCTGGGATTTCTTTGGAAGGAATGATGCTAAAGCTGAAACTCCAGTACTTTGGCCACCTCATGCGAAGAGTTGACTCATTGGAAAAGACTCTGATGCTGGGAGGGAGTGGGGGCAGGAGGAGAAGGGGATGCCAGAGGATGAGATGGCTGGATGGCATCATGGACTCGATGGACGTGAGTCTGAGTGAACTCTGAGAGATGGTAATGAACAGGGAGGCCTGGCATGCTGCGATTCATGGGGTCGCAAAGAGTCGGACACGACTGAGCGACTGAACTGAACTGAACTGAAAGACAAGGACTTCCCTGGTTATCTAGTGGTTAAAAATTTGCCTTGCAATGCAGGGCACATGGGTTCAATCCCTAATTAGAGAACTAAGATCCCACATGCCCCGGGGCAACTAAATCCGTGCTCTACAACAACTGAGCCTGAAAGGCAATGAAAGAGATTTTATGACATTGTGAGATGACACATGTCACATGACACATCAGAGATCCCACATGCCTCAACTAAGACCATATGCAGCCAAATAAATAAATATTTTTTAAATAGTAAGTACAATGCAGAATAATGAATGATGTAGCCATACAATGATAAGCTTATTTATGAAATAAATGGTTATCTATAAAATAGTTGTTACTTTAAGAATAAGCAAATAGACCATAAAACTACTATAAAAAATAGACAAGATACTTTCTATTATGTAATGGTACTTTTTGTATATGACCAACTTATTTACCAGTTTTTCACTCTTCCTCACAAAATTTCCAACTAATACAGGTAGTGTTGTGAAAGTTAGCAAATAAAACCACAAGGTTCCATGTAAATAAAAAATAAATGCCTATATAAAGTGAAAGTGAAAGTCATTCAGGCATGTCCAACTTTTTGAGACCCCACAGACTATACAGTCCATGGAATTCTCCAGGCCAGAATACAGGAGTGGGTACCCATTCCCTTCTCCAGGGGATCTTCCCAATCCAGGGATCAAACCCAGGTCTCGTACATTGCAGGTGGATTCTTTACCAGCTGAGCCACCAGAGAAGCCAAAATGTCTATATAAGTGTGTCCCAAATATTGTGTGTGATTTGCTTATATGTGAAAAAAACATTTTAAGCTGAATCTCAGATTTAACTAGCATGCCAGATTTAATCTTGGAAGTCTAAATACAATGTCTTCTTTTAATTTAAAAAGAAGTATGCTTATAAAGAAGCTCATCAGAGACATATACACACATACACACATGCATGGGCATATACACACATATGCAAACAAAGGTCTCTTTGCCAAGTTTGCCAATTTCATCTATTGAATTAATAAAGACAAGTTCTGGTATACAACTGAAAGGAAACTGAGAAAAATAGAAGGGATCTTAAAAATCAAATTAATTCCATTTAATGTATAATGAAGTAATCCACAACCTAAAGGTCTGAGGTTACATCTTACCTATGGCCTGTTTTGGCATAGCCCTCAAGCTAAGAATATTTCCTACATTTTTATATTTTGTATTTTAGTTTTTAAACAAAGAGTACTATGCAATGAGAACTTACATGACCCATAAATTTTAAAATGCTTATTATCTGGCCCTTCATAGGGAAAGTATGTCAACTCATGAAGAAGGAAAGGAACACATTCATCATTCATTCATTCAGTAGATAATTTTGACATAAATGCATTAAATTAAACACTGAAATAAAGAAATGTGCAGTCAAATCTATGTGAAAAGTATATAGACATGCTAGTAACTTAGTGTGGCCAAGAATGGAAACCTATTTTCTGATTTCTTTCTGTGTTTAGTGCCTGGCATTTTAAATACTTAATTCAAAACTTTACTTCTCATACACTGTTGTTTTCCTTCAGATTATTTCTTAATTCAGAGTTTTTGAAGAAATTCTAACAAAGCAATGTATTACATGTGTATTAAGCATAGAATAGCCTCATTATTTTATCTAAAATGAAACTTTCAAGAGGGCATATGTTGAGTGATAAAAGATGAATGGATAATGCACTCAGGCAGCCAGACCTGCCAAATCTACTTTGCTTATGAGTGTCATGTTAGCTATTATTGTCCAATACTCTTCAGATCTGATCTTTGTCTTTACTCATATCTAACATATTTTCCCAAGTCTTGTACTCTTTTATTTCATTAACAGTTAATATTAAAGTGGAAGAACTTGTTATTTACACAGCATTAACATTTCTGCCTAGAAGCACAATTTGAGTCCTTAAATTCTACGTAATATATATCTTTCACATCATTCATGAAGGGCATGTTCTTCACAGAGGAACTGTTGTTGTTTTAGTCACACCCTGCAACTTACATGATCTTAGTTCTCCAACCAGAGATAAGCTCAGGTCTCTGCAGGGAAATCACCTAGTCTGAACCATAACCAGGAAATCCCCACAGATAAACTTCTGGGAGACTCTTCAAAGATTGATTCCAAATATTGCCCAGTTTGGTGGGGTTGGCTTCTTATGAGCCTCATGGTTTTGGCTTGCATCTTTAGCACAAAGCCTAAATCCTCCTTCCCCAGGTGCTTACACTAAACTTTATGGACACAAGAGGATCTTATACAGTTGGTTTTATCTAAAATTCTGAAAGAGATAAGAACACTAGACCACCTGACCTGCCTCCTGAGAAACTTGTATGCAGGTCAGGAAACAACAGTTAGAACTGGACATGGAACAACAGACTGGTTCCAAATAGGAAAACGAGTACATCAAGGCTGTATATTGTCACCCTGCTTATTTAACTTATATGCAGAGTACATCATGAGAAATGCTGGGGTGGAGGAAGCATAAGCTGGAATCAAGATTGCCAAGAGTAATATCAAGAACCTCAGATATGCAGATGACACCACCCTTATGGCAGAAAGTGAAGACAACCTAAAGAGCCTCTTGATGAAAGTGTAAGAGGAGAGTAAAAATGTTGACTTAAAGCTCAACATTCAGAAAACGAAGATCATGGCATCTGGTCCCATCACTTCATGGCAAATAGATGGGGAAATAGTGGAAACAGTGTCAGACTTTATCTTTTTGGCTCCAAAATCACTGCAGATGGTGACTGCAACCATGAAATTAAGACACTTACTCCTTGGAAGAAAAATTATGACAAACCTAGACAGCATATTAAAAAGCAGAGACATTACTCTGCCAACGAAGGTCTATCTAGTCAAGGCTATGGTTTTTCCAGTAGTCATGTAAGGATGTGAGAGTTGTACTATAAAGAATGCTGAGTGCCAAAGAATTGATGCTTTTGAACTGTGTTGTGAAGACTCTTGAGAATCCCTTGGACTGCGAGGTGATCCAACCAGTCCATCCTAAAGGAAAACAGTCCTGAGTATTCATTGGAAGACCTGATGTTGAAGCTGAAACTCCAATACTTTGGCCACCTGATGTGAAGAGCTGACTCATTTGAAAAGACCCTGAGGCTGAGAAAGATTGAAGACAGGAGGAGAAGGGGATAACAGAGGATGAGATGGGTGTCATCACCGACTCAATGGACACGAGTTTGAGTAAACTTCGAGAGTTGGTGATGGACAGGGAGGCCTGGCATGCTGCAGTAGATGGGGTCGCAAAGAGCTGGACTCGACTGAGCAACTGAACTGAACCTTTTACTCTATTGATACCGATTGAACAGAAGACAGGAAATCTCTGAATCCCCCCTATTATTTTGCCAAAGGCAAAAATATGACATAATCTTAAAGTTTTGTAAAAAGCAATGTGAATATACAGTCATGAACATTTATTAATTATATAAGGTTATTCCCACTGTTAAGTCAAAAATTCAATAGAAAAAAATTAAAATATGCCCAAAGTAAATGGTTCTTTAAGGTGTTGAATATATTTACATTTTAAAAATCATATTTTTATGTTAATATTTTTGTAGTTGAGTGAGACTGTTTAAGTTCTGGGTGAATTGTCAGATGAACTAATCAGCTCAATTATTTGTCTTTAGAAAGTGTAGCAAAACTATAACAAGAAAAAATCTTTAAAATTAAATAAGTATAAAATAGATTTATAGATAGATGATATATAAAGAGCTTGCTTTCCTTGAGACTTTTTAGCTTTCTAGGATAAATCATTGTTAGAAATCTACCTTTCTCGGTCACAAATCTTATGATAAATTGCAATCTTAAATTTAGTTTTTCTATAGAAATAAATAGTGCTTACGAAGTATTTGGAGGATTGGACCTTGCTAAAAAAGTTAAAACCTACCACCTTGCTCCCCTTTCTGATCAAACTTTAATCTTCCTTGACAAACTCCTAACTGGGAAACTGGTTTCATAGGTACTTTATGAAACAATCGGGAGAAGGCAACGGCACCCCACTCCAGTACTCTTGCCTGGAAAATCCCATGGACGGAGGAGCCTGGTAGGCTGCAGTCCATGGGGTTGTGAAGAGTTGGACACGACTGAGCGACTTCACTTTCACTTTTCTCTTTCATGCACTGGAGAAGGAAATGGCAACCCACTCCTGTGTTCTTGCCTGGAGAATCCCAGGGATGGGGGAGCCTGTTGGGCTGCCGACTATGGGGTCGCACAGAGTCGGACACGACTGAAGTGACTTAGCAGTATGAAACAATCTGGACTTTGGGAGACTCTTCAATCCAGCTCAGTTATAAGAAATCTTAAAATATTAAAGTTATCTCTATAAAATTCAGAGTTGACATTTTTAATTTTTTTAATGGTATAGACTCTCAGAAATCTTTAAATCATGCTGTACTTAAATTTTATGTTTCTAATTGCATTTATGATGCAATATTTTGATATTTTATGTTTCTAAATCCTGAATTTTACATTTCAAGATATTTATATCACTAATTACAAAATTCCAGTGCTTTTACTCACTAATAAATTCATATACAATTTGATACCTTAACAATTGTTGCCTTTGTTTTGTGCTAAGTTGTGTCTGACTCTTTTGTGACTCCTTGGATGTAGCCCACCAGACCCCACTGTCCATGGGATATCTCAGGCAAGAATACTGGAATGGGTTGTTATTTCTTTCTCCAGGGAGTCTTCCTGACCCAGGGATCAAACCCAGGTCTCCTACATTGGTAAGTGTATTCTTTACTGAGTTGCTAGGGAAGCCCAGCTTAACAATTAAGAACATTTATTTAAAATGCTATTTTTTATAAATCAAAAAAAATCAGAGGATAGCTCCTGTTTATGAAACTTATCTGCTAACTATCTGACTTATTTGTCTAAGTAGCATTAGCATGTACACGGTAGCTTATTGTAGCATATATGTTGTATCTTATTGTATCGTACATGCTCAGTCATGTCCAGCAAGAATATTGGACTGGGTTACCATTTTCTACTCCAGGGAACCTTCCAGACCCAGGGATTAAACCAGTATCTCATATGTTTCTTTCATTGGTAGGTGAGCTCTTTACTACTTTGCCACCTGGGATACAGTACATGATTTATCTGATAATACAAAGGTCACATCTATTGAACTGGGTCATGAAAAACCAGATCATAAAAAAGAGATGCATATTCTGTTTTTTCTATCCCCCTTCATATTTTCTGATATTCTATGCAGACTACTCACAAGAACCTCAGCTAACTAGTCTACCTAACCATGATAACAGAATAACCCAGTAAGGATGATTTAATCCCTTGGAAAAGATATTTCTCTCAGCTTACAAAGACAAATCACTATAATGATTTCAAACAACCTGTGACTACAACTTGGATGTGGCCTCAGGTAGAATATGTTTCTGCAGGTGTAAAAAATATGACCTTGGTTGGTTTCACTGAAGGAGGTAAGATGAATATCTCCAAATAAGTTTGTGATTATAATTGATTTTAGAACATTACGGCTCATATGCAAAGATTTGTTATTTCACACACTTATAGGAACCTTTAGAATGATTAGAGCAGTGATTTTAACCTTAGCTGCTCTTTAGAATCACCTAGGCTGATTTTAATAAATATCCATGCCTGGGGCTCTGCTCATACAGAGCATGAGGAGAAGAGACACAAAATGCCCTACTAGCAAGTAAGAATAATTCACTCTAAAATTTTAATGAACTTCGGAAGTTTGAGAATGAACTATAATACAGTTACAGAATCACTGGGTGTTTCAGACATGAGGGAATTTACACCCACTCTGGGATTCTTTTTCATGAACTTCCATCAAGTCCTCACTTAAAAAGATTGGGAAAAGAATGAGCAACAGCAGAGAGCCTCTTTTGTTTGGGTAAATCTGGAGAAAGAGATTTCCACTATGAGAGGAAAGGCACAGAGCTCCATCTAAATCTTTCTTGTCTACTATTCAAAATCTCCAGGCTGTCTGGAAGGAGCAGCAAGCCCTGCTGCCCCAGGGCACAGGTAAAAATCACTGTGACTGAGAAAATAGCAAAGGAAAAATAATAATAATAACCCTAACACTATGAGTGGAACAGCTTTTGGATGCAAAAGCTAGGAGAGCAGGACATTCTCTCTGAAAAGTTCCCAAGAAAGAAGACATAGTTTGTCTGCTATGCATAGGAGACACTGCAAAGAGAAGAATCACTGCAAAGACAGACACTTAACAGTGTTTGTCTAATGCTGAAAGTCAATCATGAAAATGTTCCCATTAAAACTATGCCAGGAAAAAACAAGTAATGAGTAATATTAATAGTGATCTTCTGCTGGTAGAAGGAAAATTATATGCAGAGATCTAAGCAGAATAAATACTAAAAACAAAGCAAAAACTAAAACACTGTTAGACAATATATTTAAGTTGCTTAAAATCAAAGATACAGGGTCAATTTTGCAGCAAGCCATTTGAAAGAAAAAATATGCTGATAGAGGATCAGAAACTATGCATCTAGAATACAAAAAAAAAAGGCATTAAAATACTGAAATAAATCAAAACAAAACGTCAAACCAAGATATATTCAATAACATAAGCTTTCTAAATTAAAATAGATATTTTTTAGATAAAAAAATTACTAAGAAGATCCACAACTTGGATGTGGCCTCAGGTAGAATATGTTTCTGCAGGTGTAAAAAATATGACCTTGGTTGGTTTCACTGAAGGAGGTAAGATGAATATCTCCAAATAAGTTTGTGATTATAATTGATTTTAGAACATTACGGCTCATATGCAAAGATTTGTTATTTCACACACTTATAGGAACCTTTAGAATGATTAGAGCAGTGATTTTAACCTTAGCTGCTCTTTAGAATCACCTAGGCTGATTTTAATAAATATCCATGCCTGGGGCTCTGCTCACACCAGATAATTAAAAGAATCTCTGAAGATTAGGATTTGGCATAAATATTTATTAAAAATATACCCATGATTCTTATCAGAACTCAGAATGAAAGCTTCAGAAATGGTCTCAATGGTTTCAAAAATGATAAAGTATTTTTACTTTTAATCACTTTAAATATAATTGAATGTCAAAGCAAAAGTAGTAGAAATCCATTGTAAATGTAACATATGTAAAGATAATACAATAATACAAAAGAGGAGAGGGAGGAAATAAAAGTATACTACTGTGTATACTTGTGTATATTGCACAAAATTGCATAGCATACTCAAATGTAGATTGTGATAAAATAAATAAGCAACCAGTATTGTAGTTAAAGTGGAATAATAAAAGGTATACCCAATCACTCAAAAAACGGAGAGTGTAAGAGGAAAACTAGAACAAAGAACAGACATGACAAATAGAAAACTGCTAGCAATTTGACAGGTTTTAGTCTAACCATATCTGTAATATAAAATGCAAACAGTCTAAACATGACAATTAAGGAAAAGATTATCAGACTGAATATAAAAACTAGACCCAACTATATACTGTCTAAAGAAAAGTAATTTTAAACATAAAGTTATCAATGGATTGAAAGTAAAAGGATGGGGAAAAACTATACTTTACAAACATTAATCTAAAAGAAATTTTGATTATATTAATGACTTAGTAATATTGTCAGGGATACTGTGGGTCATTGCAGAATAATAGAGTTCAATTCATCCAGAAGATGTAATTATCCTAAACATTTTTGCACCTACTAACAGGATTTCAGAATTCATAATGCAAAAACTAATAGAACTGAAACAGATTTAAAAAATCAAGAAATTTGGTTGAGGATTTTAATGCTTCTCTCTCAGTAACAGTAGAATAAGTAGACAAATAGTACAAATATAAAATATCTGGAGAATATTATTTGCTCTTCAATCTGTTAAGTGAACCTGTTTCACCTAATTGGCATTTAAGGAACAATCCACTGAATAACAGCAGAATATGTTTTTTTTCCAGTGCACATTGGCTGTTAACATATAGAGGTGATGTATGTAAGATATAAGCTCTGGAAGGTGTCATTTCTTTTGTCAATATACATGACAAATGGGAGAACTAGCTCTATACTGGCAACAAAAACAAGACCAGGAGCTGACTGTGGCTCAGATCATGAACTCCTTATTGCCAGATTAAGACTTAAATTGAAGAAAGTAGGGAAAACCCCTAGACCATTCAGGTATGACCTAAATCAAAACCCTTATGATTATACAGTGGAAGTGAGAAATAGATTTAAGGGCCTAGATCTGATAGATAGAGTGCCTGATGAACTATGGAATGAGGTTCATGACATTGTACAGGAGACAGGGAGCAAGACCATCCCCATGGAAAAGAAATGAAAAAAAGAAAAATGGCTGTCTGGGGAGGCCTTACAAATAGCTGTGAAAAGAAGAGAAGTGAAAAGCAAAGGAGAAAAGGAAAGATATAAGCATCTGAATGCAGAGTTCCAGAGAATAGCAAGAAGAGATAAGAAAGCCTTCTTCAGCGATCAATGCAAAGAAATATAGGAAAAGAACAGAATGGGAAAGACTAGAGTTCTCTTCAAGAAAATTAGAGATACCAAGGGAACATTTCATGCAAAGATGGCCTCGATAAAGGACAGAAATGGTATGGACCTAACAGAAGCAGAAGATATTAAGAAGAGGTGGCAAGAATACACAGAAGAACTGTACAGAAAAGATCTTAACGACCCAGATAATCATGATGGTGTGATCACTCATCTAGAGCCAGACATCTTGGAATGTGAAGTCAAGTGGGCCTTAGAAAGCAACACTACGAACAAAGCTAGTGGAGGTAATGGAATTCCAGTTGAGCTGTTTCAAATCCTGAAAGATGATGCTGTGAAAGTGCTGCACTCAATATGCCAGCAAATTTGGAAAACTCAGCAGTGGCCACAGGACTGGAAAAGGTCAGTTTTCATTCCAATCCCAAAGAGGGCTCCAAAATCACTGCAGATGGTGACTGCAGCCATGAAATTAAAACATGCTTACTCCTTGTAAGAAAAGTTATGACCAACCTAGATAGCATATTCAAAAGCAGAGACATTACTTTGCCGACTAAGGTCCGTCTAGTCAAGGCTATGTTTTTTCCTGTAGTCATGTATGGATGTGAGAGTTGGACTGTGAAGAAGGCTGAGCGCCGAAGAATTGGTGTTTTTGAACTGTGGTGTTGGAGAAGACTCTTGAGAGTCCCTTGGACTGCAAGGAGATCCAACCAGTCCATTCTGAAGGAGATCAGCCCTGGTTGTTCTTTGGAAGGTCTGATGCTAAAGCTGAAACTCCAGTACTTTGGCCACCTCATGCGAAGAGTTGACTCATTGGAAAAGACTCTGATGCTGGGAGGGATTGGGGGCAGGAGGAGAAGGGGATGAGCGAGGATGAGATGGTTTGATGGAATCACTGACTCGATGGACGTAAGTCTGGGTGAACTCCAGGAGTTGGTGATGGACAGGGAGGCCTGGCATGCTGCGATTCATGGGGTTGCAAAGAGTCAGACACGACTGAGTGACTGAACTGAACTGAACTGAGTGATATAAATTATATAGTTATACATATTTGTATATATGTTAACTTCTTGTTTCAGCTTGATTGGGCTAAGGGATATCCAGATAGCTAATATTTTAAGGCTCTCTAAAGAAAAGAGGAGGAAATGGCAACCCACTCCAGTATTCTTGCCTGGAGAATCCCATGGACAGAGGAGCTTGGTGGGCTACAGTCCACGGCTCACAAAGTCGGACACGAGTAAGCGACTTCACTTTCACTTTCACTAAAGTAAAAGGATGGGGAAAAAGTATACTCTACAAACATTAATCTAAAAGACATCTTGATTATATTAATGACTTAGTAATATTGTCAGGGATACTGGGGATCATTTCAGAATAATAGAGCTCAATTCATCCATTACCATTTTTTTAGATTCCGTATATATGCATTAATATATTATACTTGTTTTCTCTTTCTGACTTACTCTATATAACAAGCTCTAGGTTCATCCACTTAACTAGAACTGACTCAAATTCATTCCTTTTATGACTAATATTCCCTTGCATATATATACCACATTTTCTTTTTCCATTCATCTGTCAATGGACATCTAGGTTGCTCCCATGTCCTAGCTATTAGTTGTGCTTCTATGATCACAGTCTTTTTCTATTACAGTCTTCTCAGGGTATATACCCAGTTGTGGGGTTGTTAAATCATATAGTAGATTAATTCCTATTTTTTAAAGGAATCTCTATACTGTTCTCTGTAATGGCTATATTGGTTTGCATTCATCATGAATAACAGACATTTATATCTAGAAGTTTAAAAAAAAATTTTCAGCACCAGAATGGAAGCAAATATATGGGTGAGATTGTAAAGACTTCTCTGGTGGTCAAGAATCTACCTTGCAATGCAGGGGACACAGGTTTAATCCCTGGTTGGGGAATTAAGAGTTTTGTCAAGAGAATGCATTGGTCATAGCAAACACCCTCTTCCATCAACACAAGAGAAGACTCTACACATGGACATCGCCAGATGGTCAACATCAAAATCAGATTGATTATATTCTTTGCAGCCAAAAATGGAGAAGCTCTATACAGTCAACAAAAACAAGACCGGGAGCAGACTGTGGCTCAGATCGTGGACTCCTATTGCCAAATTCAGACTTAAATTGAAGAAAGTGAGGAAAACCACTAGACAATTCAGGTATGACCTAAATCAAATCCTTTATGATTATACAGTGGAAGTGAGAAATAGATTTACGAGACTGGATCTGATAGAGTGCCTGATGAACTATGGACGGAAGTTCATGACATTGTACAAGAGACAGGGATCAAGATCATCTTCAAAAAAAGAAATGCAAAAAAGCAAAATGACTGTGTGAAGAGGCCTTACAAATAGCTGTGAAAAGAAGAGAAGCGAAAAGCAAAGGAGAAAAGGAAAGATAAGCATCTAAATGCAGAGTTCCAAAGAATAGCAAGAAGAGATAAGAAAGCCTTCCTCAGCGATCAATGCAAAGAAATAGAGGAAAACAACAGAATGAGAAAGACTAGAGATCTCTTCAAGAAAATTAGAGACACCAAGGGAACATTTCATAAAAAGATGGGCTCAATAAAGGACAGAAATGGTGTAGACCTAACAGAAGCAGAAGATATTAAGAACTGGCAAGAATACACAGAAGAACTGTACAAAAAAGATCTTCACAACCCAGATAATCAAGAGGGTGTGATCACTCACACTCACCTAGAGACAGAAATTCTGGAATGTGAAGTCAAGTGGGCCTTAGGAAGCATCACTATGAACAAAGCTAGTGGAGGTGATGGAATTCCAGTGGAGCTATTTCAAATCCAGCATCATCAAAGGTGATGCTGTGAAAGTGCTGTACTCAGTATGTCAGCAAATTCGGAAAACTCAGCTGTGGCCACAGGACTGGAAAAGATCAGTTTTCATTCCAATCCCAAAGAAAGGCAATGCCAAAGTATGCTCAAACTATCACACAATTGCATTCATATCACAGGCTAGTAAAGTAATGCTCAAAATTCTCCAAGCCAGGCTTCAGAAATACATGAACTGTGAACTTCCAGATGTTCAAGCTGGTTTTAGAAAAGGCAGAGGAAATAGAGATCAAATTGCCAAAATCTGCTGTATCATCAAAAAAGCAAGAGAGTTGTACAGAAACATTTATTTCTGCTTTATTGACTATGCCAAAGCCTTTGAATATGTGGATCAAAATAAACTGTGGAAAATTCTGAAGGAGGCCATATGACCTGCCTCCTGCGAAACTTGTATGCAGGCCCGGAAGCAACAGTTAAAACTGGACATGGAAAAACAGACTGGTTCCAAATAGGAAAAGTAATACTTCAAGGCTGTATATTGTCACCCTGTTTATTTAAGTTATATATAGAGTACATCATAAGAAACGCTGGGCTGGAAGAAGCACAAGCTGGAATCAAGATTGCCGAGAGAAATATCAAGAACCTCAGATATGCAGATGACACCACCTTTATGGCAGAAAGTGAAGAACTAAAGGACCTCTTGATGAAATGAAAGAGGAGAGTGAAAAAGTTGGCTTAAAGCTCAACATTAAGAAAACTACGATTATGGCATCTGATCCCATCACTTCATGGCAAATAGATAGGGAAACAGTGGAAACAGTGGCTGACTTTATTTTTTTGGCTCCAAAATCACTGCAGATGGTGATTGCAGCCATGAAATTAACAGACACTTACTTCTTAGAAGGGAAGTTATGACCAGCCTAGACAGCATATTAAAAAGCGGAGTCATTACTTTATCAACAAGGTCCATCTAGTCAAGGCTATGGTTTTTCCAGTGGTCATGTATGCATGTGAGAGTTGGACTGTAAAGAAAGCTGAGCACTGAAGAGTTGATGCTTTTGAACTGTGGTGTTGGGGAAGACTCTTGAGAGCCCCTTGGACTGCAAGGAGATCTAGCCTGTGCATCCTAAAGGAGATCAGTCTTGGGTGTTCATTGGAAGGCCTGATATTGAAGCTGAAACTCCAATACTTTGGCCACCTGATGCGAAGAGCTGACTCATTTGAAAAGACCCTGATGCTGGGAAAGATTGAAGGCAAGAAGAGAAGGGGCGGCAGAGGATGAGATAGTTGAATGGCATCACTGACTCGATGGACATGGGTTTGGGTGGACTCTGGGAATTGGTGATGGACAGGGAGGCTGGGTTTGTTGTGTTCATGTGTTTGCAAAAAGTCAGACATGACTGAGCGACTGAACTGATCTACTGGGGAACTAAGATCCCACGTTCCTTGGAGCAACTAAGCCCATGGGCCCCAACTGAAGCCCTGAAGCCATGGTTAGAGTCCCTGTGCCACAACCAAAAGATCTTGCATGGCACAACAAAGATTCTGCATTCTGCAACTAATACCTAATGCAGTCAAATAAATAAGTAAATATTTAAAAAGAACATTTTAGAAAATAAATAAAAATCAAGGTTATGGCAGGCAGTTTCTAAAATGACTTTATGCCCTCCATCTTGATGTTCATGCCTTCATATCATCTCCTCTCCTATAGGCTGGGCCAGAAGCTGATAATTAATGGAATATAGCAAAAGTGATAGCATGGAAATTTCAAGATTAGATGACACTGTAACTCCCCTCTTTTTTGCATTCTCTCTCAAGACCTCTTTCTTATAGTTTATCTCTCTCTCTCTTCCTCTCCTCCTCTCTCTGCCTCTTCTCACTTGCTCACTCTGATGAAGCATGTTGCTATATTCTCAATTGCTCTATCAAGAGGCCCACAGGCAAAATGTGAAGGAAACAAGCAAAGAGTTAGGACACTCAACCCAAAGTCCAAAAAGAAATCCTAAAAGTCCATGTGAGTAACCTTGGGAGGGGATCCTTTCTCAGTAGAGCCTTGATATGACTCATGCCTTGGGAAACAGTTTGAACTCTTAGGAGAGGTCTTGAGACTGGGAAGACCCAATCAAGCCATGCCCAGATTCCTGACCCACTTTATTCTGAGATTATTATTTTTCATAATTATTATTTTCACTTAATTTTGGGATGTTCTGTTAGACCATAATACGTAATGACTATGACAAATGACATTGAGTGAGACAGAAAAAACAATATGTATGTATGTATACAATAATTAGAAGAAAGTTCAAAGAGGACAATAATCTCCAATAATGCTAGCAGAAATAATACCATAAAACTTGGAACTCAGCATGTTCCTAAAATTTCCTACACATAGAACATGTGTGTTGGTGATTTTGAAGTGATGGAATGGAAAGGAACAGAAAGGAATGAAGAAGCTTTCTCAATCATCTCAATCATTAGCAGAGATATCCATTTCTAGTTTCTCAATGAACTGTGGGAGCATGAAGCAACATTTGAACTGCATGAATTTTATACCTGGAATCTCACAAGAGAAAATCTAGTCCTAGTTAATTGTCAGAAATCTACATCGGCTAACCATATAATGTAATCAGCCAGTTCTATTAATCTTAAATGCCAGTTAATTCTCAGTAAATCCATAGCTGAATTATCTATTTTCTGTGAGTTTTTCTAATGCCTGGTTTGGCTAGCCAACTCTAGTGATGAGTAGGCAAAGCTGTCTTTATTTAAAATGTGTGTGGTTCTAGATATAAACAATTGTGAAGTGACAACATAAATTGTTTTTACTAGATTTAGTGACTGATCAACAGTTTATATTCTACAGTCAAATTGCTTACCGATTGAGAGACACCTGCATTTGAAACTGCCTTCTAATCTCGGCTTCCTCACAAACTGGGGCTTAAACAAGGTATTTTACTGGCTCCACAGTGTGGTCAGCATGATGGAAGGCACAGTCCAAATCGGTGTACTCACTGCAAAGGTAAATAAGTGAATTTGCATATAAATGAACAACATTGTATACCTGTGCTATAAACATTATCACAGGTGACTGCTGAAATTAAAGTTAATTATTTCACTCCTCTGTCACACTAAATGTATCTTAAATTCTCAATAGCCATATGAATTTAGTAGATACTGAATTGTATAACACAGGTATACAACATTTTCATCATCATGGAATTCTATTGATTTTCAATACCATCCTCTTTGATTTTCCCATCTTTAAAAATGAAGATGAAGATTCCTGTCTACCTCACAGTATAGGTAGGGATATGGAAATAAATGTAAAATTTCTGTACATCTTATTATTGTTACTTCCATTGTTTTGATTCATTTCTGTCAATGAAAATATGACACATCTGAATGAATTAATAGGAAACTTCCATCATAGCTCAGTTGGTAAAAAATCTGCCTGCAATGCAGAAGACCCTGGTTTGATTCCTGGGTTGGGAAGATCCACTGGAGAAGGGATAGTTACCCACTCCAATATTCTTGGGCTTCCCTTGTGGTTCAGCTGGTAAAGAATCTGCCTAATGTGCAGGACATGATTTTGATCCCTGGGTTGGGAAGATCCCTTGGAGAAGGGAAAGACTACCCACTCCAGTAATCTAGCCTGGAGAATTCCATGGGCTATACAGTCCATGGGTAGCAAAGAGTTGGACATGACTGAGCTACTTTCACTTTCACTTTCTCAGAAGTAAATAAATTTAAATATTTTTAAAATCATATTTTTTACCAT
>SJYT01039075.1:102876-175354 GCA_006410635.1 Cephalophus harveyi
TGTTAAAATTATATAGATAGATATTTATAAAACATTTTGATTAACAAAAATGCAATGTGTCATACATTGTTTTTAATAATATGATATTCACTTGAAAACATATTTTAAATTAATGAAAAATGCTCAGTTGATAAATATTAATGGTAACTAAAATAGAACAAAATATAATGCCACAAGGAATGGGAAACACACTATGTACAAAATTGAGTACCTGCAATTTCTATTCACTTAAAACTTGATGTAGGTGAGTTGAATGATTACAAATTCACATTAGTATATGACTTATTGAAATATTTCCTTTTCCTTTTTATTTAGAGGCCTGAAAAGCCTTCCTTCTGTTTTCTAGTTTATAGCAATAGTGTTTTTAAGATAAGTATTTAAGAATAATAGATCAGTATGTTCTTCCCCTTCATGGATCACTGCCTTGTCTTGGAGAAAGAGTATCTA
Organism: Cephalophus harveyi; assembly: GCA_006410635.1. Taxonomy (NCBI): domain Eukaryota; kingdom Metazoa; phylum Chordata; class Mammalia; order Artiodactyla; family Bovidae; genus Cephalophus; species Cephalophus harveyi. The sequence continues at coordinate 103,324 of SJYT01039075.1, forward strand.
TAACTAATGAAACTATGAGACATGCCATGCAGGGCCACCAAAGATGGATTGGCCATAGTAAAGATTTCTGACAAAACGTTATCCACTGGAGGAGGGAATGGCAAACCACCCCAGTATACTTACCGTGAGAATGCCATGAACTGTACAAAAAGCCAAAAAGATGATACACCCCCAGGTCAAAAGGTGTCCAATATGCTACTGGGGAAGAGCAGGGGCAACTGCTCATTTTTCTCCAGAAAGAATGATGTGTATGGGCCAAAACAGAGTGGGCAAGAATCCCTTAGAAGATATGGAATAGCCCTCATAATCATTAAAAGAGTCTGAAATGCAGTACTTGGGTGCAACCTCAAAAACGACAGAAAGAGCTCAGTTCATTTCCAAGGCAAATCGTTCAACATCGGAGTAATTCAAGTCTATGCCCCAATCATCAATGCAGAGGAACCCAAAGGTGATGAGTTCTATGAAGACCTAGAAGACCTCTTAGAACTAACACCAAAAAAAGACACCCTATTCATCATAGGGTATTGGAATGCAAAAGTAAGAAGTCAAGAGATATCTGGACAGTCAAGTTGGCCTTGGAATGCAAAATGAAACAGGGCAAAGGCTAACAGAATTTTGACAAGAGAATGCAGTGGTCATAGCAAATACCCTTTTCAACAACACAAGAGATGACTTTTTCACATGGACATCAGCAAATGGTCCATACTGAAATCAGAATGATTACATTTTTTGTAGCTGAAGATAGAGAACCTGCATAATCAGCAAAAACAAGACCTGGAGCTGACTGCGGCTCAGATCATTAGCTCCTTATTGCTAAGTTCAGGCTTAAATTAAAGAAAAGGGGGGAAACCATTAAGCCATCCAGTGATAACTTAAATCAAACCCCGTATAAATATATAGTGGGGATGATGAGTAGATTCAAGAGATTAGATCTAGTAAACAGTGCCCGAAGAACTGTGGACAGAGAGGTCCATGATGTTTTACAGGAGGTGGCAAACAAAACCATCCCAAACAAAAAGAAAAGCAAGAAGGCAAAGTGGTTGTCTGTAGAGGCTTTACAAATGTTGAAGAAAGAACAGAAGTGAAAAGCAAGGGAGAAAGGAAAGGGTACACTCAACTAAATACAGAGTTCCAAAGAATAGCAAGGACAGACAAGAAAGTGTTCTTGTCTAGAGATCTTTTCAAGAAAGTTGGAAATATCAAAGGAATATTTCATCTAAAGATGGGCACAATAAAGGACAGAAAAAGTAAAGACCTGATATAAGCAGAGAGATCAAGAAGAGAAGGAAAGAATTCACAGAAGAACTGTACAAAAAAGATCTTAGTGACTTGGATAGCCACGATGATGTGGTATTCACTCACCCAGAAGCCAGATATTCTGGAGTGTGAAGTCAAGTGGGCCTTAGGAAGCATGGCTATCAATAAAGCTAGTAGAGGTGATAGAATTCCAGTAGAGCTATTTGAAATCCTAAGAGATGAGGCTATCAAAGTCCTGCACTCAATATATCAGCAAATTTGAAAAGCCCAGCAATGGCCATAGGCCACAGAAATGAGGAAAATGTCAATCTTTATCCCAGTTCCCCGAAAGGACACTACTAAAGAATATTCAAACCACCAGACAATGTACTCATCTTCCACAGTAGTAAGGTTATGCTCAAAATCCTGCATACTAGGCTTCAGCATTATATGAAATGAGAACTCCCAGATGTCCAAGTGGGGCTTAGAAAAGGCACAAGAACCAGAAATCAAATTGCCAACATTTTCTAGATCATAGAGAAAGCAAGGAAATTCCAGAAAAACATCTACCTCTGTTTCATTAACTACACCAGAAACTTTGACTATGTGGATCATAAACTGTGGAAAACTCTTAAAAAGATGGGAATACCAGACCATCTTACCTGTCTCTTGAGAAATTTGTATGCAGATCAAGAAGCAACAGTTAGAATCTTGATTGGAAAAGCTGACTAATTCAGGATTAAGAAAGGAATACAACAAGGCTGTTTATTGCCACCCTGTTTATTTAACTTATACACAGAGCACATCATGAGAAATACTGGGTTGGATGAGTTTTAATCTGTAATCAAGATTGCCAGGATAAATATCAACAACCTCAGATATACAGATGATACTAGCCTGATAGCAGAAAGTGGAGGAACTAAAGAAGCTCTTGAGAGGTTGAAGGAGGAGAGTGAAAAAGCCAGCTTAGAACTAAATATTAAAAAAAAAAAAAAAAAAAACAACTAAGATCGCGGCGTCCAGTCCCATCACTTCATGGTAAAAAGAAGGGGAAAAAGTGGAAGCAGTGACAGATTTCCTCTTCTTGGGTTCTAAAATCACTACAGATGGTGACTGCAGCCATTAAAATAGAAGATGACTGCTTCTTGGTAGAAAAGCTATGACAAACCTAGACAGTGTGTTAAAAAGCAATGACATCACCTTGCTGACAAAGGTCTGTATAGTCAAGACTACGGTCTTTCCAGGAGTCATGTATGGTTGTGAGAACCATACCATTAAAAAATGAGAGTGCCAAAGAATAGATGCTTTCAAACTGTGGAGTTCTTGAACATCCCTTGGACTGCAAGATCAAAACAGTCAATTCTGAAGGAAATCAAGCCTGAGTACTCACTGGAAGGACTGACGCTGATACTAAAGCTTCAATATTTTGGTCACCTGATGCATAGAGCCAACTCATTGGAAAAGGCCATGCAAGATAGTTGGGAAAGATTGAGGGCAGGAGTAGAACAGAGTGACAGAGGATGAGATGGCTGGATGGCTACACCAATTCAGTGGACATGGACTTGGGCAAACTCTAGGAGATGGTGAGGGATAGAGAAGACTGGTGAGGAGCAGTCCATGAGGGCATGAAGTCAGACATGACTAGGCAACTGAACAACAGTAACATAATGTGAATTATATATAATTTAACAGATTAATATAAAGTCATACAATTTTATGATATGGTAATTATATTATTTAATATGTTATAGGTATGTTATTTTAACTTTGGAAAATGTTTACTTTGAAATATGAAGCAATATCATTACATATATGTAAATATATATATGAATTTCACTATACATAAGTATTAAGTGTTTTATAAGTATATAAATATACACATCTATGAATTGATTTGCAAAATAATATATGGACAACAAATAAGTACATATAAGTGTATATGTGTTTTTATATATGATCAGTTCAGTTCAGTTCAGTTCAGTCGCTCAGTCGTGTCCGACTCTTTGCGACCCCAAGAATCACAGCACGCCAGGCCTCCCTATCCATCACCAACTCATGGAGTTTTCTCAAACTCACGTCCATCGAGTCGGTGATGCCATCCAGTTCAGTTCAGTTCATTTCAGTCGCTCAGTCATGTCCGACTCTTTGCAAACCCATGAATTGCAGCACGCCAGGCCTCCCTGTCCATCACCAACTCCCGGAGTTCACTCAAACTCACGTCCATTGAGTTGGTGATGCCATCCAGCCATTTCATCCTCTGTCGTTTCCTTCTCCTCCTGCTCCCAATCCCTCCCAGCATCAGAGTCTTTTCCAATGAGTCAACTCTTCGCATGAAGTGGCCAAAGTACTGGAGTTTCAGCTTTAGCATCTCATTCCTCCAAAGAACACCCAGGGCTGATCTCCTTTAAAATGGACTGGTTGGATCTCTTTGCAGTCCAAGGGACTCTCAAGAGTCTTCTCCAACACCACAGTTCAAAAGCATAAATTCTTCAGTGCTCAGCTTTCTTCACAGTCCAACTCTCACATCCATATATGACCACTGGAACTCATTTGCAAATTTAAAATACAAGTATGAAATCAAATATATCTATATTGCTTCAGAGGAAAGCGTAGACTAAAAATATTGATATGAAATAAAGTTACTTATTAGAAAGCCATATTAAATTGGAGTAAAAATGGTTAATTTCTATGTCATTAAAATTACATTTCATACAAAATCAAAGTGTCATTTGAGTCTGATAACCAAGAAGTAAACTGCAATGCCAAACTTTATATAATTCTAACTGTGTGAGTACTATTAACAGAAAATCACAAGTAATATGCAACTCGAGATTCATTTAACAGTGAATGGGCAAATCAAAGGTGAAGGTTGGACATTTTTTTAAATTGTTTTACATTATTAGGTTGTATATTGGGTTGGCAAAAAAATTCCTTTGATTTTCAAGTAGAAATAAGAGACACAATTTTCATTTTTATCAAAAACTTTACTGACCAACATATTAACCATTTTGTTCCACTTTTTGTTGTTCAGTCATGTCCTACTCTTTGCAACTCCATGGACCACAATGTGCCAAGCTTTCCTGTCTTTCACCATCTCCTCGAGCCTGCTCAAATTCAAGTCAATTGAGTCACTGATGCCACCTAACAATCTCATCCTCTGTCATCCCCTTCTCTTGGTGCTTTATTTTTCCTCAGCATCTGGGTCTTTTCTGATGAGTGAGCTCTTTGCATCAGGTGGACAAAGCTTCAGCTTCAGCATCAGTCCTTCCAATGAATGTTCAGGACTAGTTTCCTTTAGGATGCACTGCTTTGATCTCCTTGTAGCCCAAGCGATTGTTGGTCTTCTCCAACACCACAGTTCAAAAGTATCAATCATTCGGCACTCAGCCTTCTTTACGGTCCAACTCTCACATCCATAATGACTACTGGAAAAAAAACACAGCTTTGACTATACAGACCTTTGTTGGCAAAGTAATGTCTCTGCTTTTTAATAGGCTGCCTAGGTTGGTCATAGCTTTTCTTCCAAGGAGCAAATGTCTTTTAATTTCATGGCTGCATTCACCATCTGCAGTGATTTTGAAGTCCCCCAAAATAAAGTCTCTCACTGTTTCCATTGTTTCCCCATCTATTTGCCATGAAGTGATGGGACTGGATGCCATGATATTCATTCTTTGAATATTGAGTTTTAAGCCAGCTTTGTCACTTTGCTCTTTCACTTTGATCAAGAGGCTCTTTATTTCCTCTTTGCTTTCTACCATAAGGGTTGTGTCATCTTCATATCTGAGGTTATTGATATTTCTCCCAGTAATCTGTATTTCAACACTCGATTTGGATATTTTGAGTATGTCAGCTATCTTCCACATGGTATAAAGTTAATTATTTTCAATCAATGTCTCAATTTGATCACTATTAACTTCAACTGGTCTACCAGACTGTGGTGCATCATCTAGAGATAAATTGCCACTATGAAACTTTGCAAACCACTTTTGACACATTCAATCAGTCACAGCAACTTCTCCATACATGGTACAATTCTTTTTTTTTTTTTTTTTGCATTTCAGTTGAGTTTTTACCTTTCTTGAAATAAAAAGCATAATAAGCCAAAAATGTTGCTTTTTTCTTCTATCTTCAATATTAAAATGGATACACAAAAATTCACCAATTTTGATATTTTTAAAATGCACAATGATATGACAGCTGCCACAATACAGTCTGACAAAATTGTTTCAAATGAATTTAAAGACATTTAAGTGTGACTAAAGCCATCTAATGAGGAAAAAAAAAATGAACAAACTCTTTGTGTGCTGTGCTTAGCTTCTCACTCATGTCCGACTCTTGCAACTCCATGGACTACCAGGCTTCTCTGTCCATGGGGGTTCTCCAGGCAAGAATATTGAAGTAGGCTGTCGCACCCTCCTCCAGGCGATCTGCCAACCCACAGATCAAACTTAGGTTTACTGTATTGCAGGCAGATTCTTTTAGGGGGGAAGCCCCAAATAAACTCTTTGGCCAACGCAATACTTTGTCTATTTCCACATATGTGCCTACCCTTTTGATCTTTATTGATATAATTTTATTAATATTAATATTATCTTAATGTATACATAATAAAAGCAATTTCTCTCTAATTTTGAAAAGATCATAAATTCTTTAGGATTTCAGTTAGGAAAAATAGATTTTTTAAAAAAAAGCTATGAAAGCATTTTAGAAAAATAAAACCTTCAGCAAATGCATTTAAAGTCTATTTCTCTCTGAAAGAACTTATGGTTACCAGGAGGAAAGGGCAGAGGAAATGAATAGTCAGGGAGTTGGAGATGGACATTAACTATATTTAAAATGAATAACCAGCAAGGACCTACTGTATAGCTCAGGGAACTATGGTCAATATTATTTGGCAGCCTCGATGGGAGGAGTTGGGCTGCTCTGCTGTGCACCTGAAACTATCACAACATTATTAATTGGCTATACTCCAATATGAGATGAAAAGTTAAAACAAATTCTAGTTCTCTCCAACACTCCCACTGAAGTGATTAAAGGCCATAGAGCATGTGTGCATGAATATTTGTATGTTGTTCTTGTGTGTTTACCCTTTTCCTCTCTCATTTCCAGAAAATAGTTGGGCTTTGTTCTTTGTTTTCTGTTTTTAATTTGCCACAGATCTTGAATGAGAAGAGAAAGCTAAAAGTGTTCTTCCTCTTTTTTGTGTGCAATTTTAAGCTCAGCAAAGAGGATTCCTAGGATTTCCAAGGAAATGGATGAATAAAAGAATTAAGAAACAACCTCATGGGAAAGACTGAGACTGAGAACAGGGCTGACAAATGTGTGTCCTTGGGAATGCACAGCATCCCAGGGAGAAGGCCAGAGCTCAGGGGAACATAATTGAAACATATGTGTACAGCTTGCTGAGTACAAACACTGATTTTAGAAATTCACCTGTATATTTTTAACCCTCAAAAAGATATTTGAAACCAAGTGTCAGAATTTACATTTTGCAGTTGAAAAAAACTGAGGCAAAGGGAAGTTACATAGCATGCAAAGCCACACAGCAAATACTAGAGAAATATACTCTACTCAGAACTGCTTTGCTCCACTGCCTTTGTACTCATCTACTATAAGCTTTCACTTATAGTTTGTTAATTATTCTAGGCTTCATTTAATCATATGTCTTCTTGACAAATTTTTCACCGTTGTGGCACTAAATAAAGACCCATGAGAATATGTCTCTTTAAAGGTGATATTTGAGTATGAGGTGTTGTCAGAGTATGAGCATTTCTGAGACTGAATTTTCTACTGGCCAGCTGTCATGCATGTTCAGAGGCATAAGATAATTTAAAACAAAAATTTTAAAAATATCAATACTCTCACACATTTTCAGACAGAGAATAGCATGCAAGAAACTTTGAAGATTTTAGAAAAGATGGAATATTGAAAGGACTAGCTCTGGTAAAAGGACAAGAAAGCCACCATTCACCAAATTCAAGCTACCATAGACCTCAAATAATCCCCAAAATCAGTATTCTTGTTTCAAAATATCTGGGATCAGAGATAGGGAAGCAGCTGGAGCAGATGGGAGGTATAAGTCTTGATCCAACTGTGGCCTTGAGGAAAGTCACAGATGGCTGTGATGACACAAAGTAGGGATTCAGTGTTGGCACTTACTGTTCCCAGCTTATACTCAGGGGCAGCTGGACTTGCTAGAAAGAGAGGTTTAGTATTTTATTTGCTTGTTTTTCTAGTAAATAAAGCAAAATGAGCTGAGAATGAGAAAAATTCCCTAATCAACTTTTAGTGACACAACTAAAATGGAGACAGAACTACATTCCTACATATTTTGAGTGTAACCAATTCAAACCAAAACAAACCCAGTCTCTGTGATGACCCTTCTGAAATTTCAATGACACCAAGCACACTGGTTTAGCAAGGAAAAACCATCACTGAAAATAAAGTAGACAGACTATCATAGGGGGAATAATAAGAAAAAAAAGATGTTACCTGCATCTTAGCTAGAAACATCTCTGACTTTTGTTTGTTTGGAGGGGTGGGTATAGGGAGTGGTTTAAATATAGATTTATTTCCTCATAATTCTGGATACTAGAAGTCAAAGATCAAGGTGCTGCAGCATTATTTCTTCTGAAGTCTTTCTCCTTGGCTTGTAGGTGATCATCTTCTCCTTGAGTCTTCACCCTCTGTGTCTGGCTTTTGAAACTTTGTAAAATTATCTTGAATTCTTTTCAATGCCTGATTACACTATGCTCTGCTCCAATTTCATAGCTCTTTGAAGTTCAAGAGTTTCTCAAGTATTCATCATGCTAATGCTAAGGAGATTGCACTCTCCTTGTTTTCCACCTTTTACATTATTTACTGGCCTTAATATATTGATCCTAACATAAAACATGATGCTTAGTCTTTCTGTTTCAAACAAACAGATATTAATCAAAATCATTAACTAAACATTTGTGTGTTGAAAATATATTTGAGCCTCACCACAGGAGTTATAATGAGTGTATCAGACCTTTTTATATCCTCCCTGATTCTCTCCATTTCTTTCCTCACACATAATTCAGGAATCATTCTTGGTTCTTGAGCATTCCCTTAGCTTCTTATCCACAAGCAAAATATTTTTCCAATAAAATTTTCTCTTTAACAGGAATTCTTGCACCAGCTGTTAAGAGAAACAAATATTTCACCTCAGATGAAAAATATGATAACTGATGTAAAAACTGTAAAGCAGGGAGTGTACAGAATGTTGGATATTGTAGAAGCCCACGTGAGTACTAGGTGTCAATTTAAAGAAATATTTCACAACTTATCTAAGAAAAAAGAACAAACATTATGAGAATAAAGAAGGTAGAGGAAATTGTACACTGTAATACAATTAGTTGACCAGATTACAGTCAAGGATAAGAAGAAAGTCAATGATCGAAAATTAATAAAATGGATCTTTCTGTGATAAAGGAACACTTGAGATCAAGATGGCTTAAAAACTACTATCAGGGACTTCCATCACTGTCCAGTGGTTAAGACCAGGCTTTCAGCTCAGAGAATGCGAGTTTGATCCCTGATCTTGGAACTAAAATCTCCCATGCTGTATGGCATAGCCTAAATAAATTTAAAAGAATAAATAAAACAAAAAACTACCATGCAGCATAAATATATAGAGGACTTCGACTTGGTACTTAGACCTACAGAAAATCTTAAAGTTAAAACAAATAAGATTTTCTAAACATTTTCAGAAAAACAAACACAAATTCAACCCTAAAAACACACTAAAAAACATTTTATGTTGGTGGCAGACTTTTATTCTGCATCAGCAATTCCAGAAGGCTATAAAATAATTAGCTCAATAGAGAGGGACATGTGTGCATGTGTGTGTGTATACATACATACATACATATATATATATATCTGTTCATATACATATGTATGTATGCATATATGCAGTTGGTTATTAATTTATTCAAAATCTTTAAAACTATAATGCATAAATCATGGCACCAAGTGAATATTGCCAGAAATTAAAATTTTTCAAAATGTAATATAATCTTAAAAAAATTATAAACCTCTTAAAGATGTACTCAAATTACTAAGAAATTAATCACATTGAAACATCAGTTCTCAGTTGCTCAGTTGTGGTCAACTCTTTGTGACCCCATGGACTGTAGCCCACCAGGCTCCTCTTGTCCATGGAATTTTCCTGACAAGGATACTGGAGTGAGTTGCCGTTTCCTTCTACAGGGAAAACATTGGTAATAAATGTTAAACAAACAAAAACCTCTGTTTCCTTCTCTACTCTTCCTGCTAACTACAGTGGAAAGAAAAAGGCAGACTGGCAAAGGAGCTTGGTGTCCAGTGGCAAATTCTATGGGTTTTCTGTTTTCTTCAAATATTGTTGATTTTGTGCAACAAAAGTCAGTAACTTGTAAACATAAAATGGACACAGATGATAAAGAAGTCCCCCCAAAACCTGGTCCTCTCTAGAAAAACAACCAAAAATGAGATAATCTAGCAAGAGAAAACTTTCAGAAAACAACCACTTTACTCCATTCAAACCACACAAAAAATTATGACCCCATCTCCACCCACACCAGCAAATGACAGGGTGGATCTCTGACTCTCACCATCTACTAGGTAGATCAAAGAAATCTAAGTGGTGAGATAGGACCTTCAGGCTTGCAGAACAAGTGGGAATCCATTCCCAGCTAAGGGTAACAAAGTAGCTCTTCTTATTCTTGGCTGAGGTGGTATCAGAGTGGACTTGGTAGAGAGTCAGGACTTCATCACTACTCAATTGTAAAAAGAAATCTCTCCTTTTCCCAATGTGAAAGGAGACTGAGTAGGGAAAATGAACTTGCACTCTGTCCTAACATTCCCCTATCCTTTGAAAGAGCAAAGCCAAAGAAGGTCAACTAAAATAAAATTTAAATGAGATCCAGAGTCTCATACGTAGTTCCTCAAATATCCATAGTTTAATAAAAAAAAATCTCTTGACATAACAAGAAATAGAAATACATCAACTTAAGTGAGAAAAAGGAACAAACAGGTGCCAACACTTAGATGACACAAATGTTAGAAATATCTGACAAGACTTTAAATCATCCATCTTAAAAATAAATAATTATAAACATGCTTGATAAAATTGTTTTAAAAAGTCTCTGCAAAGCAGAAGATATATAGAAGTGTGCAGAGAGAACCTTGGACTGCAAGGAGATCTAGCCAGTCCATCCTAAAGGAAATCAGACATGAATATTCATTGGAAGGACTGATGCCAAAACTGAAACTCCAATACTCTGGCCATCTGATGCAAAGAACTGACTCATTTGAAAAGACCCTGATGCTGGGAAAAATTGAAGGTGGGAGGAGAAGGGGATGACAGAGGATGAAATGGTTGGATGGCGTCACTGACTCAAAGGACATGAGTTTGAGTAAACTCCGGGAGTTGGTCATGGACAGGGAGGCCCGTGTTGCTGCATTCCATGGGGTTGCAGAGTCGGACATGACTGAACGACTGAACTGAACTGAAGAGAGAACAAGAGAAATCATGCAATTTGAACAGGAAAAAAAAAAATCTGCATAGTAACACAAAATCAGAGCCTCAAGGATCTGTGAAACCATATATAGGATCTAGTACTCATGTTATCAGAGTCTCAGGAGAAAAAGAAAATGGCAGAATTGGAAAACATTCAAATAAAAGTTGAAAAAATTCCCCAAAGTGGCAAAAGGCAATAACTTATAAGTTATGAGTTCAAGAAAATGAGTAAATCTCAAACAGGATAAATTCAAAGAAATTCACGCCCAGATATATAAGCAAATTTTAAAACCTAAAGAAAAAAATTTGAAAGCAGACAGAAAAAGCACTTTGCTTATAGGAAAAAAATACTTGAGTGGCAATGAATTTCTCATCATAATCCATGGGAGCTAAAATGAAGAGACACATTTTTAAAAGTTAAAAGAGCTGTCATTTCAGAATCTATAACCAACAAAAATATCCTTCAGAAATAAAGAAGTAATCAAGACAGACTCAAATGATGGAAATCAAGACAAAAGAAACAAAAGACAAGCAGTAGCAATGAAAGAGAACTGCTGCCAGACAAATTTATCATGTACGAATGGCTTAAGGAAGTTATCTAAACAGAAAGAGAGATAAAAGAGCAAAATTTGGAACATCAGGAAGAAAGAAAAAAGAACAAAAAAGCAAAATTATGGGTAAGTACTATGCTAAATAATTATTAAATCATAATACTATTATTAATAATAGTATATTATGTATTAATTATGCAACAATGGTAATATATATTAATAATACATTATTACTAAAAATGGCTAAATAATAATAACACTATTGCCCATCAGAACAAGACCCAGTTTCCCCCTCAGTCTCTCCCATCAGGAAGTTTCCATAAGCCTCTTATCCTTCTCCATCAGAGGGCAGACAGTGTGAAAACCACAATCACAGAAAACTAACCAATCTTATCACATGGGCCATAGCCTTGTCTAACTAAATGAAACCATGAGGCATGCTGTGTAAGGCCACCCAAGATGGACTGGTCATGGTGGAGAGTTCTGACAAAATGTGGTCCACTGGAGAAAGGAATGGCAAACAGCATCAGTATTCTTGACTTGAGAACCCCATGAAAGGTTTGAACAGGCAAAAAGATAGGACACTGAAAGATGAACTCCCCAGGTCAGTAGGTGCACAATAAGCTACCTGAGATCAGTGGAGAAATAACTCCAGAAATAATAAAAAGATGGAGGCAAAGCAAAAACAAAACCCAGTTATGGGTGTGACTGGTGATGGAAGCAAAGTCCAATGCTGTAAAGAGCAATATTGCATAGGAACCTGGAATGTTAGGTCCATGAATCAAAGCAAATTGGAAGCGTTCAAACAGGAGATGGCAAGAGTGAACACTGGCAATTTGGGAATCCGAAAACTATAATGGATTGGAATGGGTGAATTTAACCCAGATGACCATTATATCTACTACTGTGGACAAGAATCCCTTAGAAGAAATGGAGTAACCATTGTAGTCAATAAAAGAATCTTAAATGCAGTACTTGGATGCAGTCTCAAAAATGATAATGATCTCTGTTCGTTTCCAAGGGACACCATTCAATATCACAGTAATCCAGCCTACGGCCTGACAGGTTATGTTAAAACAGCTGAAGTTGAACGATTCTATGAAGACTTACAAGATCTTCTAGAACTAACATTGAAAAAAGATGTTCTTTTCAACATAGGGGACTGGAATGCAAAAGTAGGAAGTCAAGAGATACCTGGAGTAACAGGCAAATTTGGACTTGGAGTACAGAATGAAGCAGGGCAAAGGTTAATAGAGTTTTTCCAAGAGAACGCACTGGTCATAGCAAACACCCTCTTCCAACAACAGAAGAGAAAACTGTACACATAGACATCCCAGATGGTCAATTCTGAAATCTGTTGATTATAATCTTTGCAACCAAAGAGGGAGAAGCTCTAGACAGTCAGCAAAAACAAGACTGGGAGCTTACTGTGGCTCAGATCATGAGCTCCTTATTGCCAAATTCAGACTTAAATGGAAGAAAGTAGAGAAAACCACTAGACCATTCAGGTAAGACCTAATTCAAATCCCTTATAATTATACAATGGAAGTGACAAATAGATTCACAGGAATAGATCTGCTAGACAGAGTGCCTGAAGACCTATGAACAGAGGTTTGTGACACTATACAGGAGGCAGTGATCAAGACAATCCCCAAGAAAAAGAAATGCAAAAAGGAAAAATGGTTGTCTGAGGAGGTCTTACATGTAGTTGAGAAAAGAAGAGAAATGAAAGACAAAGGAGAAAAGGAAAGATATATCCATCTGAATGCAGAGTTCCAAAGAATAGCAAGGAGAGATAGGAAAGGCTTCCTCAGTGATCAATGTAAAGAAATAGAGGGAAAACATAGAATGGGAAAAACTAGACATCTCTCAAGAAAATTAGAGATACTGAGGGAACACTTCATGCAAAGATGGGTACAAAGAAGGACAGAAAAGGTATAGACCTAACAAAAGCAGAATATATTAAGAAGAAATGGCAAGAATAAACAGAAGAACTACACAAAAAGATCTTCATGACCCAGATAACTACAATGGTATGATCACTCACATAGAACCAAACATCCTGGAATGAGAAGTCAACTGGGCTTTAGGAAGCATCACTATGAACAAAGCTTGTGGAGGTGGTGGAATTCCAGTTGAGATATTTCAAATCCTGAAAAATGATGCTGTGAAAGTGCTGCACTCAATATGCCAGTAAATTTGGGAAACTCAGCAATGGCACAAGACTGGAAAGGTCAGTTTTCATTCCAATCTCAAAGAAAGGCAATGTCCAAGAATGCTCAAACTATTGCACAATTGCACTCATCTCACATGCTAGCAAAGTAATGCTCAAAATTCTCCAAGGCAGTCTCCATCAGTACATGAACTGTGAATTTCTAGATGTTCAAGCTGGATTTAGAAAAGGCAGAGGAACCAGAGATCGGATTGCCATCTGTTGGATCATCCATAAGCAAGAGAGTTCCAGAAAAAATCTACTTCTGCTTTATTGACTATGCCAATGCCTTTGAATGTGTGGATCACAATAAACGATTGAAAACCCTTCAAGAGATGGGAATACCAGACCACATGACCTGCCTCCTGAGAACTCTATATACAGGTCAAGAAGCAACAGTTAGAACCGTACATGGAATAACAGTTCAGTTCAGTTCAGTCGTTCAGTCATGTCCGACTCTTTGTGACCCTGTGAATCACAGCACGCCAGGCCTACCTGTCCATCACCAACTCCCGGAGTTCACTCAAACTCATGTCCATCGAGTCGGTGATGCCATCCAGCCATCTCATCCTCTGTCATCACCTTCTCCTCCTGCCCCCCAATCCCTCCTGGGATCAGGGTCTTTTCCAATGAGTCAATTCTTCACATGAGGTGGCCAAAGTATTGGAGTTTCAACTTCAGCATAAGTCCTTCCAATGAAGAAGTATGTCAAGGCTGTATATTGTCATCCTGCTTATATAACTTATATGCAGGATACAACATGAGAATTGCTGGACTGGATAAAGAACAATCTGAAATCAAGATTGCCAGGAGAAATATCAATAACAGATATGCAAATGACACCACCTTATGGCAAAAAGCGAAGAACTAAAAAGCCTCTTGATAATGTGAAAGAGGAGAGTGAAAAAGTTGGCTTAAAATTCAAGATTCAGAAAGCTAAAATCATGGCATCTGGTCCCATCACTTCTTGTCAAGTAGAAGGGGCAACAATGGAAACAGTGACAGACTTTGTCTTTTGGGAGGCTCCAAAATCACTGCAGATGGTGACTGTAGCCATGAAAGTAAAAGACGCTAGCTTCTTGGTAGGAAAGTTATGACCAACCTAGACATCATATTCCAGAGAATTACTTTGCCAACAAAGGTCCATCTGGTCAAAGCTTTGGTTTTTCCAGTAGTCATGTACAGCTGTGAGAGTTGGACTGTAAAGATAAAGCTGAGTGCCGAAGAATTGATGCTTTTGAACTGCAGTGTTGGAGAAGACTCTTGAGAGTCCCTTGGACTGTAAGGAGATACAACTAGTCCATCCTAAAGGAAATCACTCCTGACTATTCATTGGAAGGACTGATACTGAAGCTGAAGTTCCAATGATTGGCCACCTGATGCAAAGAACTGACTCACTGGAAAAGACTCTGAGGCTAGGCAAGATTGAAGGTGGGAGGAGAAGGGATGAGATTGTTGGATGGCATCACCTAGTCGATGGACATTAGTTTGAGTATGCTCTGGGAGTTGGTGATGGACAAGGAAACCTGTTGTGCTGCTGTCCATAGGGTCGTAAAGAATTGGACACAAGTGAGGGACTAAACTGATGGCCAAATAAAATAGACTTTCCTTTTTTATTGAGTTTCTAATTTATATCTGGTGATTACAGCAAAACTTGTAATACCATCTATTATAGCTCTCATTAATGTAGAATAATTATTTAAGATGATTATATCTGAGGCAAGATAGAGCTATATAAAGGGAGAGAATTTTTCTACACTTTACTCAGACTGCTAAAATGTTTACACCAGTACACTGCTATAAACAATGTAATACCTAGAGCAAATATTTTAAAATTCTGTATAAAGAGATTTATAAAAACATCATAGATAAAATGAAATTCTAATTTATGTTCAAATAATCCACAGGAATAAAAATAAGAAAACATAGATTGAAATACAAAGGAAACAATTAGAAAACAAAAAATAAAATGACAGTCATAAGCTCTGATATATCAATAATTACATTACTGGTTAATTATCTGAATTCAACAGTTCAAGTACAGACTAAAAAGAGTAGATTGAGAAATATGATACAACTATATGCTATCTGCAAGTAAACTACTTAAAATATAATGATACATATAAATGAAACAAAATATTTATGAAGAATGTTCAAATAGCCAAAAGGAGGCAGGAGAGTCTATATTGATATACCAGGCTAAGTATATTTCACAGTATAAAAAATAATCAGTAACAGAATGGTTCATTGTGTAATGATAAAATATTCAGTCCACAATAAGACAGTAATATTAATGTGTATGCACCAAAGAACAGAAGGGCAAAATAAAATGTGAAGTGCTGGATCATCGAAAAAGCAAGAGCGTTCCATAAAAACATCTATTTCTGCTTTACTGACTATGCCAAAGCCTTTGACTGTGTGGATCACAATAAACTGTGGAAAATTCTGAGAGAGATGGGAATACCAGACCACCTGACTTGTCTCTTGAGAAACCTATATGCAGGTCAGGAAGCAACAGTTAGAACTGGACATGGAACAGACTGGTTCCAAATAGGAAAAGGAGTCCGTCAAGGCTGTATATTGTCACCCTGCTTATTTAACTTATATGCAGAGTACATCATGAGAAACGCTGGGCTGGAAGAAGCACAAGCTGGAATCAAGATTGCCGAAATATCAATAACCTCAGATATGCAGATGACACCACTCTTATGGCAGAAAGTGAAGAGGAGCTAAAAAGCCTCTTGATGAAAGTGAAAGAGGAGAGCGAAAAAGTTGGCTTAAAGCTCAACATTCAGAAAACTAAGATCATGGCATCCAGTCCCATTACTTCATGGGAAATAGATGGGGAAACAATGGAAACAGTGTCAGACTATATTTTCACGTCTCCAAAATCATTGCAGATGGTGAATGCAGCTGTGAAATTAAAAGACACTTACTCCTTGAAAGGAAAATTATGACTAACCTAGATAGCATATTCAAAAGCAGAGACATTACTTTGCTCACAAAGGTCCATCTAGTCAAGGCTATGGTTTTTCCAGTGGTCATGTATGGATGTGAGAGTTGGACTGTGAAGAAGGCTGAGCACCAAAGAATTGATGCTTTTGAACTGTGGTGTTGGAGAAGACTCTTGAGAGGCCCTTGGACTGCAAGGAGATCCAACCAGTCCATTTTAAAGGAGATCAGTCCTGAGTGTTCTTTGGAAGGACTGATGCTAAAGCTGAAACTCCAGTACTTTGGCCACCTCATGCAAAGAGCTGACTCATTGGAAAAGACTCTGATGCTGGGAGGGTTTGGGGGCAGGAGGAGAAGGGGATGACAGAGGATGAGATGGCTGGATGACATCACCAACTTGATGGACATAGTTTGGGTAAACTTCGGGAGTTGGTGATGGACAGGGAGACCTGGCATGCTGCAATTCTTGGGGTCGCAAAGAGTTGGACATGACTGAGTGACTGAACTGAACTGAACTGAAGAAGAAATAAATCAATCCACAATTATAGCTAATTTTTCCACACTCACCTCTCAGAAAGTGGTAGAAAACTTGACAGAGAATTGGCAAGAAGTCCACATCATTATCAACTAACAGGGTATATAGACAAATATAGAATAATCCATTTAACAACAGCAAATTAAACTTTATTTCTACAAAGGATATATCAAAATAGACCATACTGAAACCATGAAACAAATTCAAAATCTTCAAAAATATTTAAATCATACAGAGTGTGTTCTCTGATTCCAATGGCATTAGAATAGAAATCAATAATGGAGTAATAACAGCACACTCTCCAGACTTGTGAAAACTAAACACTAGCTTTGTAATATACCATGGATCAATGAGAAAGTCTGAAGAGAAATAGAAGGAAATACATTTATCTGAATAAAATAAAATTACTGCCTATCAATATATGTGGGATGAAGCTGAAGTAGTGAAGAGGGTAAATTTATATCATTTAAATACCTACATTAGCAAAATAAAAAAAAAAACCCTCATACTAATAATCTAACTTCCTACATTATAGAACTAGAAAAAAGTGAGTGAAAATAAACCCAAATTTTGCAGAAGAAATAACAGAAACACAAGCAGAAACCAATAAAGTGAGAAATAGAAAAACAACAGAGAAAATCAGTGCAACAAAATCTAGTTTGTTCATAAGGTCAATTAGTTTGACAAACCTGTAGCATAATAAACATGAAAAAAAAAGAAAAAATATGTCAATATCATGATGATATAATGGGCTTCCCTGGTGGCTTAGAGGTTAAAGCGTCTGCCTCTAATGCGGGAGACCTGGGTTCAATCCCTGGGTCAGGAAGATCCCCTGGAGAAGGAAATGGCAATCCACTCCAGTATTCCTGCCTGGAGAATCCCATGGGCAGAGAAGCCTAGTTGGTTACAGTCCACGGGGTCACAAAGAGTCGGACACGACTGAGTGACTTCACCTCATGATGATATAAGGGATACCTTTAAGCCTCTGCAGAACTCAGAGGGATAGTAAGAGTATAATGCAATAATTATACAAAAATTGACTTGACAACACAGATGAAATGGACCAGTTCTTAAAAGTACAAATTATCATTACTCAGTCAACAGTAAATAGATAATGCAAATGGCCCTATAGCTGTTAAATTTAGTTTAAAAATCCTGAGAGAGAAATCTTCAGGCTCAAAGCATTTCATTGGAAAATTATATCAAACATTTGAAGAATTAACAATTTTAAACAAGCAGAGGAGTGAAGACTTCCTAATTCACTTTATGCAGCGAATATTACACAAATACAATCTCTAAATGACAAAGACTGCAGAAAGAAAGAAAGTAAGAAAAGCAGTTAAAAGACAAAAGAAAGAGAGAAAGAAAGAAAACCAGAGATCAAAATCCCTCATAAATATAGACACAGGATTCCTTAACAAAATATTAGTGAATAGAATTCAGCAATATAAAAAGGTACACTTTGACTAACTGGGATTAACTCTGGGGATGCAACGCCGTATAAATATTCTAGAATCAAGAAATATAATGAACTTAGATAAATTAGGAGTATGGAATTAACAGATGCATTAGCAGATGAATACTATCATACATATAACAGGTGGCATCTGGTCCCATCTCTTCAGGGAAAATAAATGGGGAAACAATAGAAACAGTGTCAGACTTTATTTTGGGGGCTCCAAAATCACTGCAGATGGTGATTACAGCCATAAAATTAAAAGATGCTTACTCCTTGGAAGGAAAGTTATGACCAACCTAGACAGCATATTCAAAAGCAGAGACATTACTTTGCTGACTAAGGTCCGTCTAGTCAAGGCTATGGTTTTTCCAGTAGTCATGTATGGATGTAAGAGTTGGACTGTAAAAAAAGCTGAGTGCTGAAGAATTGATGCTTTTGAACTGTGGTGTTGGAGAAGACTCTTGAGAGTCCCTTGGACTGCAAGGAGATCCAATCAGTCCATTCTAAAGGAGATCAGTCCTGGGTGTTCTTTGGAAGAAATGAGATGCTAAAGCTGAAACTCCAGTACTTTGGCCACCTCATGTGAAGAGTTTACTCATTGGAAAAGACTCTGATGCTGGGAAGGATTGGGGGCAGGAGGAGAAGGGGCTGACAGAGGATGAGATGGCTGGATGGCATCACCAACTCGAAGGATGTGAGTTTGAGTGAACTCCGGGAGTGCTGCAATTCATGGAGTGGCAAAGAGTCGGACACGACTGAGTGACTGAACTGAACTGGACTGAAAAAACAAGCTTTTACTGCATAACACAGGTAATTATATTCAATGACTCGTAATCAACTATAACGGAAGAGAATAAGTATAGATATATACATACATATGTGTGTGTGTGTGTGTGTGTGTATATATATAAATCACTTTGCTGTACACCTGAAACTAACACAATATTATAAATCACTTATTATTTAATTTTAAAAGAAGAAAGAGATATAATCAGCTAATATAATACTTAATGATAAAACACTGAATGCTTTTTCTCTTAGATTAGGAATATGTCAAAGTAATGCAGTTTCACTACTGTAGTTTAACATACACATGGAAGTTGTAGCAAAAACATATGATCAGAAAAGGAAACAAGAGATATATAATGTGAAGGAAGAAATTATTTCCATATACAGATGATTTGATCATCTACTTAGGAAATCCTCCTCAAAACCATGCAAAAACCTTTCTAGAATTTATAAGTGATTTCAGAAATTTAACAGAGTGTATGATAAATGAAAAATCAACTACATGTCTAAGTGCTAGCAATAAATATGGGAAAATCAAAATTAAAATATGATGCAAAATAATCTCTCAGAAAAGAGAAATACCTATACATTTAATAAAACATATACAAACTTTTTATGTTGTAAATTATAAAATTCTGATAAAATCAAACTTTTTAAACATACCATGGTCATGAATAGGAAGACAACATAGGAAGTAAACTGAAATAGACCTTTGACACAATTTCTATCAAAATCTTAGCAAGCTATTTTGTAAGCATACACAAGATTATTATAAAATTGATATGGAAAGGCTATGGATAGCTAGTATTTCTTTAAATATGATGCATTTGCAGGAATTATCAGTCTACCTGATTATATGACTAATTTTAAATCTGCAATAAAAGCAAGAGAGTTTCAGAAAAACATCTATTTCTGCTTTATTGACTATGCCAAAGCCTTTGACTATGTGGATCACAATAAACTGTGGAAAATTCTGAAGGAGATGGGAATACCAGGGCACATGACCCGCCTCCTGAGAAACCTGTATACAGGTCAGGAAGCAACAGTTAGAACTGGACGTGGAACAACAGGCTGGTTGTAAATCGGAAAAGGAGTACATATAGGCTGTATATCGTCACCCTGCTTATTTAACTTATATGCAGAGTACATCATGAGAAACGCTGGACTGGAAGAAACACAAGCTGGAATCAAGATTGCCAGGAGAAATATCAAGAACCTCAGAGATATGCAGATGACACCCACCCTTATGGCAGAAAGTGAAGAACTAAAGAGCCTCTTGATGAAAGTGAAAGAGGAGAGTGAAAAAGTTGGCTTAAAGCTCAACATTCAGGAACCTAAGATCATGTCATCCAGTCCTATCACTTCATGGCAAATAGATGGGGAAACAGTGGCTGACTTTATTATTATTATTGTTATTTGGCTCCAAAATGCTGCAGATGGTGATTGCAGCCATGAAATTGAAAGACGCTTACTCCTTGGAAGGAAAGTTATGACCAACCTAGACAGCATATTAGAAAACAGAGACATTTCTTTGCCAACAAAAGTTCATCTAGCCAAGGCTATGGTTTATCCAGTAGTCATGTATGGATGTGAGAGCTGGACTATAAAGAAAGCTGAGCACTGAAGAATTAATGCTTTTGAACTGTGGTGTTGGAGAAGACTCTTGAGAGTCCCTTGGACTGCAAGGAGATCCAACCAATCCATCCTAAAGGAGATTGGTCCTGAGTGTTCACTGGAAGGACTGATGTTGAAGCTGAAACTCCACCTGATGCGAAGAGCTGACTCATTTGAAAAGATCCTGATGCTGGGAAAGATTGAGGGCAGGAGGAGAAGGGGACGACAGAGGATGAGATGGTTGGATGGCATCAGCAACTCGATGGACATGGATTTGGGTAGACTCTGGCAGTTGGTGATGGATAGGGAGGCCTGGCATGTTGCATTTCATGGTGTCGCAAAGAGTCAGACACGACTGAGTGACTGAACTGAACTGAAATGATATTAGCAAAGAGTTAGGCACATGGATCAATCGAATAAGATAATCCAAAAACAGACTTACAGAATTACAGCCAACACATATTTTACAAAGGGGGAAAAACAAAGGAGGAAGAATATTTTTTCAACAAATTTTGTTGGAACATTATGACACCTATAGGGAAAAAACAAAACAAATAAATCTCAACCTAAATCTCAAAAGTTACACAAAATTTAAATCAAAATGTACTGTTGTCTTTAATAAAAACAGAAAATCTCAAAAACTTTTGTAAACATAGGAGAAAATCTATGAGACTTCAGCCTTGGTGAGTAATTCTTAAACACAACAATAAAAAGATATCTATAAAAGAAAAAAAAAAAAGATAAACTAGATTTTGTCAGTTTTCTGATGAACTCACCCAACTCAACAAGAAAAAAGTATCTAATTAGAAAATAGGCAAAATACTGGGAGAATTCATGAATATATGTGAGATGTTTAATATCAATAGCCAGTAGGAAAATACAAATTAAGACCACAATAAGATGCCACTACACATCTATTAGAAAATGAAACATATTGACAATACTGAATTTGGTGAGGATGTGAAAAAATTTTATCTTTCACACATTGCTGAAGGGAAGGTACAATGATAGAGTCCCAGTGAAAAAATAGCTGGGCAATTTCTTTGAAAACTAACCTAAATATTAACATACAACTGATCAATTGTACTTCTGGGAATATATCACAGAGAAATAAGAACTTATATACACAAAAATACCTATACATGATTTTTCATAGCAATTTTACTTATAGTAGCCAGAAACTAAAAGCAACAAAACTGTTACTTTATACATTGATGTTAACCACTGTAGTATTTCCATGAACAGTTCTCAAGAATGTGGTGCTGAGTGAATAAAACTAATTTCTAAAGATCACGTATATATATATTTCAAGTTTATAACATTATTAAAATGACAAACTTCTAGAGATGGAGAACTGATTAATGTTTACCAGGGTATAGGGATAGTAAGGGCTTATTTAATTTGTATGCAGAGTACATCATGCAAAATGTTGGGCTGGATGAAGCAAAAGATGAAATCAAAAATGCAGAAGAAATATCAATTACCTCAGATTGCAGATGACACCACCTTATGTAAGAAGGTGAAGACGAAAAGAGCCTCTTGATGAAAGTGAAAGAGGAGAGTGAAAAAGTTGGCTTGAAACTCAACATTCAGAAAACTAAGATCATGGTATCTGGTCTCATCACTTCATAGGAAATAGATGGGGAAACAGTGGAAACAGTGTCAGACTTTATTTTTTGGGGCTCCAAAATCACTGCAGATGGTGACTGCAGCCATGAAATTAAAAGACGCTTGGTACTTGAAAGAAAAGCTATGACCAACCTAGGCAGCATATTAAAAACAGAGACATTACTTTGCCAACAAAGGTGGGTCTAGTGAAAGCTATTGTTTTTCCAGTAGTCATATATGGATGTGAGAGTTGGACAATAAATAAAGTTGAGGACCAAAGAATTGATGCCTTTGAACTATGGTGTTGGAGAAGACTCTTGAGAGGTCCTTAGACTGCAAGGAGATCCAACCAGTCCATCCTAAAAGAAATCAGTCCTGAATATTCTTTGGAAGGACTGATGCTGAAGCTGAAACTCCAATATTTTGGCCACCTGATGCGAAGATCAGACTCACTGGAAAAGACTCTGAGGCTGGGAATGATTGAAGGAGAGGGGAGAAGGGGACAACAGAGGATGAGATGGTTGGATGGCATCACCGACTCAATGGACATGAGGTTGAGCAAGCTTGGAGAGTTGGTGATGGACAGGGAAGCCTGGCATGCTGCAGTCCATGGGCTCGCAAAGAGTTAGACACGACTGAGCAGCTGAACTGAACTGAAGGGCTTTGGGCATGACAATAAAGGGGTAACATGATTGAGATCTCTATGGTAATGAAGTAATTCTGTATCTTGATTGTGTATTGTAGTGGGCTTCATGAATATACATATTTGATAAAATGACAGAACTGTATTCAAATTTCACTGTGTGACAATTTTCCTTATTTTGCTATTGTGCTTAGTTATGTAATACACACCTACGAGGTGGGGGCAGCGATTTTGTTTTTTAGCATTTCTTTTTCTTGGGTATGGTCTTGATCCCTGTCTCCTGTACAATGTCATGAACCTCTGTCCATAGTTCATCAGGCACTCAGGCTATCAGATCTAGTGCTTTAAATCTATTTCTCACTTCCACTGTATAATCATAAGGGATTTGATTCATGTTATACCTAAATGGTCTAGTGTTTTTTCATACTTTCTTCAATTTAAGTCTGAGTTTGGCAATAAGGACTTCATGATCTGAGCTACAGCCACAGCCTTCCTCAGTGATCAGTGCAAAGAAATAGAGGAAAACAATAGAATGGGAAAGACCAGAGATCTCTTCAAGAAAATTAGAGATACCAAGGGAAGATTTCATGTAAAGATGGGCACAATAAAGGACAGAAATGGTATGGACCAAACAGAAACAGAAGATATTAAGAAGAGGTGTCAAGAATACACAGAAGAATTATATAAAAAAGATCTTAACGACCCAGATAATCATGATGGTGTGATCACTCATCTAGAGCCAGATATCCTGGAAAGTGAAGTCAAGTGGGCCTTAGGAAGCATCACTACGAACAAAGCTAGGTGAGGTGGCAGAATTCCAGTTGAGCCATTTCAAATCCTAAAAGACGATGCTGTGAAAGTGCTGCACTCAATATGTCAGCAAATTTGGAAAACTCAGCAGTGGCTGTAGGACTGGAAAAGATCAGTTTTCATTCCAATCCCTAAGAAAGGAAATGCCAAAGAATGCTCAAACCACTGCACAACTGCACCCATCTCACACACTATAAAGTAATGCTCAAAATTCTCCAAGCCAGGCTTCAACAATATGTGAACCATGAACTTCCAGATATTCAAGCTGGTTTTAGAAAAGACAGAGGAACCAGAGATCAAATTGCCAACATTCATTGGATCATAGGAAAAACAAAAGAGTTCCAAAAAACCATCTATTTCTGCTTTATTGACTATGCCAAACCCTTTGACTGTGTGGATCACAATAAACTGTGGAAAATTCTGAAAGAGATGGGAATACCAGATCACATGACCTGCTTCCTGAGAAATCTGTTTGCAGGTCAAGAAGCAACAGTTAGAACTTGACATAGAAAACAGACTGATTCCAAATAGGAAAAACAGTATGTCAAGGTATATTATATATTGTATATTGTCACTCTGCTTATTTAATTTATATGTAGAGTACATCATGAGAAACGCTGGGCTGGATGAAGCACAAGCTGGCATCGAGATTGCTAGGAGAAATATCAAGAACCTCAGATATGCAGATGACAACACTTTTATTGTAGACAGCAAAGAAACACTAAAGAGCCTCTTGATGAAAGTGAAAGAGGAGAATGAAAAAGTTGGCTTAAAGCTCAACATTCAGAAAACTAAGATCCTGGCATCCAATCCCACCACTTCTTGGCAAATAGATGGGGAAGCAGTGGAAACCGTGACGGTCTTTATTTTGGGGGGGGCCTCCAAAATCACTGCAGTTGGTGATTGCAACCATGAAATTAAAAGACACTTACTCCTTGGAAGAAAAGTTATGACCAACCTAGACAGCATATTAGAAAGCAGAGACATGACTTTGCCAATAAAGGTTCATCCTGTCAAGGCTATGGTTTTCCCAGTAGTCATGTATGGACATGAGAATTGAACTATAAAGAAAGCTGAGCACCAAAGAATTGATACTAAGATTCTTGAGAGTCCCTTGGACTTCAAGGAGATCCATCAAAGTGCAAAGTTCTTTGCACTTGATGCAAAGAACTGACTCATTTGAAAAGACCCTGATGCAGGGTTTGAAGGTGGGAGGAGAAGGGGACGACAGAGGATGAGATGGTTGGATGGCATCACCGACCCAATGGACATGAATTTGAGTAAACTGCGGAAGTTGGTGATGGACAAGGAAGCCTATTGTGTGCAGTTCATGAGGTCACAAAGAGTTGGATATGACTGAGTGACTGAACTGAGCTGAACTGAACTTATGGGGTAATGTCTTCCTTGTAGCTCAAATGGTAAAGAATCTGCCTGCAGTGCAGGAGATCCAGGTTTGAATTCTGGGTAGTGAAGATCCTTTGAATAAAGGAGTGGCAATCCATTCCAGTATTCTTGCCTGGAGAATCTCATGGACAGAGGGGCCTGGCAGGCTAAAGTCTGTAGGATCCCAACAAGTTGGACACAACTGAGCTACTAACACTATTACTACTACTACTGCTACTACTACCACCTATGGGGGAAACTGGACAAATGGTATCTGAAAACTCTCTATGCTGTCTTTGCAGTTTTCTCTTAATCTATAATTATTTCAAAATAAGAAGTTAGCAACAAAAAAGAGGCCAAAAATAATTAAATGAAATAAGTACTAGTCATTAAAATAGTAAACTTTCATGTATTTTAAATAAAGAAAAGTATTTAAAAATTTGAATATAGAGCAAATTGATGCTTCATGCCCCCACTATCCTCATATTTAATATTATAAGTTCCACAACTCAAATATAAATTTCAGTGGATCTTTATTGGAATAAGACAAAATCCCCATAAGTTTTACCTAGAAGAATAATATGAGCAACATTTTCAAGAAGATTTTAGGCAGGAAAAATAAAGCAATAAAGACGTGTGTCTATGATTCCTTGGTAGCTCAGCTGGTAAAGAATCTGCCTGCAGTGCAGGAGACCCCAGTTCGATTACTGGTCAGGAAGTTCCCCTGGGGAAGGGATAGGCTTCCCACTCTAGTATTCTTGGGCTTTTCTGGTAGCTCAGACAGTAAAGAATCTGCCTGCAATGCTGGAGACCTGGGTTTGATTCCTGGGTTGGGAAGATCTCCTGGAGGAGGGTATGGCAATTCACTCCAGTGTTTTTCCTGGAGAAACCCCATGGACAGAGGAGCCTGGTGGGCTACAGTGCATGTGGTCACAAAGACTTGGAAACAACTGAGGGACTAAGCACAAGGACATTTGGCAACAGAGGTTTGGAGGGAGCAGGGAAGAAGAGCTTGCACTAGAAGACATCAAAATATATTTTAAAAAATACTATAACTAAAAAAAATACTATATTAGTATATTATTAGAAATTAACATGGATATTTGGCACTAATTCAGTTCAGTTCAGTTCATTTCATTCTCTCAGTTGTGTCCCACTCTAGGCAACCCCATGAACTGAGGTACACCAGACTTCCCTATCTATCACCAACTCTCTGAGCTTGCTCAAACTCATGTCCATTGAGTTGGTGATGCCATCCAACCATCTCATCCTCTGTTGTCCCCTTCTCCTCCCACCTTCAATCATTCTCTGCATCAGGGTCTTTTCAAATGAGTCAGTTCTTTGCATCAGGTGGCCAAAATACTGGGAGATTCAGCTTCAGCATCAGTCTTTCCAATGAATATTCAAGACTGATTTCCTTTAGGATGGACTGGTTCACTCTTCTTGGAGTCCAAGGGGCTCTCAAGAGTCTTCTCCAACACCACAGTTCAAAAGCATCAATTCTTCTGCACTCAGCTTTCTTTATAGTCCAACTCTCACATCCGTACATGACTACTGGAAAAACCAAAGCTTTGACCAGATGGACTATTGTTGGCAAAGTAATATCTTTGCTCTTTAATATGCTGTCTAGGTTGGTCATAACTTTTCTTCCAAAGAGCAAGTGTCTTTTAATTTCATGGTGGTCACCATCTGCAGTGATTTTGGAGCCCAAAAAGATAAATTCTGTCTCTGTTTCCATTGTTTCCCCATCTATTTGCCATGAAGTGATGCGACCAGATGCTATGATCTTAGTTTTCTGAATGTTGAGTTTTAAGCCAACTTTTTCACTCTCCTTTTTCATTTTCATTAAGAGGCTCTTTAGTGCTAATTAGAAAGTCCAAAAACAGATTTTATTTTAAGAATTATAACGTCCTTTAAAATGCTATTCCTCGAATCCTGGCTCTCAACATAACTAGCTGTGTGGCATTAAAAAATTATTTAACATTCCAAAAGCATGCCTCAAATAATTGTAAAGTAGTCAGGATTAATATTTCTCTTAAAAAGATATATAACTATTGAGAAAATGCACATAATATGCTGAATTCCTGACATGTGGCAAGTTTTAATACATGTTTGTACATCATTTGCAAGCCTGAGAGGAAATAGTTTATTCAATGTTAATGTAATCAGTTGACTTTTCAACCTTTCCATGTATAACACCTACAGGTTTGATGAACAAAGAAATTCAATAGAACAGCCCACATCAAGAGCCTTTGTAGGTCAAAATAGAGTCATAACTCTTCAGTTAATTATTGTGAATCAAAAGAGATACATAGAAAGGAAAGGAGAGGGCAATCTATTTGGAGAATGGTGAGGCAAGCAAAAGCTGAATGTCAGAAGGTTTAAGATGTGAATTAAAAGAAGATCAGCCTAATAGATCATAGAATTCTTTTTGGTACTAGTAGGAGAAAATCTCTATGAAGAGATTTTGGAAAGTCGGTTTGATTTTTAGCAGAGAGGTAAATTTCTGTTCAGCTTTACAGTGTTATGGGTCACAGCACAGGTTATGGAGGTAAAGAGTGCTCTCATCTGAAACCGCACAAAAGAAGCTGAAGAGATCAAAAATATGAGCAGAGCACAAGTGTACACAAAAGTTCCTCCCAAGTATCCAACATTAGATTTTTCCTAACACTTGACCTTTTATTAAAGAGATTGGAACTGCCAAGACTGTGTGTGTGTGATTGGTAAGTTGAAGTGTTGCTTTCAGAAAAGAATACAGTGTAATCTATACATTAGATATAAAAATAGTATTTCACAGAAGTGAATTTTTGTAGGATAGTTGTGATTCATAACACAACATTATACAAATGGCAACATTTAGGTCTCAAATCATTTCTTGCCAGAATCTGCCAAAATGTTTTTCTATTAATCACTAGCTATGACATTATAAAAGAGATTTTAATTTGTTATCTTTCAGTTATTGATGCTATTAAGAAAAGAAAATACAAACTGAGCTTGTGCCAAGATGCAAAGTTAATTCAACTAAACTCATAGGCAAAAATGCAATAAATGCAAGTCAAAACATAACCTTTTTCATAGGCAATTGGGCATTTACATTTCTGAGTAGGTTTTTAGAATTATAATTATCCAATTTAGAAGGCAAGAAGATAATTTCCTTATGAAAATAAAGCCTCACCAAGCCTGATCAAAATGCACTTGGGGACCTTATACTAATTTATGATGCCGGAATTGGAGACAATCTTAGAGTAATTATTTCAGGAGATGAATCACGGAGCAATTTGTACTTTTCCCCATCACGAGGCAATAATTTTAAAATAATCATCTCCTATATTCATATATATACTCATTTCACGTTTCCCCTTATTTCCACTGATAAGTGTTACGTAGGCATAAATTGGAGGAATCATGAATTTTGTGTTTAGTTGATAGGAGATGGTGGAAAATTGACTTGTAACTGGAGTTTCCAGTTCCTCTAGAGAATGGATTGAGAATATTGTGAGTATTGAAGATTATGCAGTGTTCATGAAAAGAGTTCTCAAATATTATGGAGTTACTAATTATAAAAAGAAAAGAAATTGGATAAGAGTAAGGCAAAGAGTGGTAAAGAATGAGGAAATAAGAATGAATGGTAAATTTACTGCTCATCAAATACTCCATTTGTTCCATTCATTTTGCCGTTTTCTTCCACCTGGCAATTGCCATATGACAACTTCTAATCAATGGACTCTGAGCAAAAGTAACTGGCATCATTTCTGGATTTCTGGACTAAGGTTGTAAAAATGTATATACAAGACACTTTTTCTTGTTCTGATAAACTTGGAAACATTTAAGTTTGTGCTGTTACACAAAGTTCCCATTAGCCTTGTGAGTGAGTATATTAGTCATTCAGTTGTGCTCGATTGTTTGCAACCCTATGAACTATGGCCCACCAGGCTCCTCTGTCCATGGAATTCTCCAGGCAAGAATAATGGAGTGGTTTTGCCATTCCCTTCTCCAGGGGATCCTCCCAACCCAGGGACCGAACTTGGGTCTCCCACATTGCAGGCAGATTCTTTACTGTTTGAGCTACCTGGAAAGCCCAGTCCCTGAGTAAGTAGATCTCCTTGGTGACACAAACTGGAAATGAAACATGAGATATATATAAAACTGGATCACTTTAACCCACTTTTTAAAGATATCCAAACCCAACCTCTCTTGAATAATACACATGAGGCTGGGTACAGGATCCTATGATGAAAAATGGATAAATGAGCCTGTAAAGAATTCCTAACAGCATTAGGATTACTGATCCTGGGAGAGAGAAGGCTTCCTGTCCTGGTCTTTGCATCTTATTGACTTTAAGCAAAAAATAATTAAAAAAAAAAATCTCCCTTTCATATACTAACAGCTTTAAAATAAGCTTTATTTTCAAGAACTTTCAGATTTTTTCACAGTTTCATATACCCTTTACCCAGTTTCTCTGATTGTTAGCATCTTACGTTATTATGGTACATTTGTGATAAACTGATAAACTACCATTAATAGATTATTATTAAAGTTCATACTTTATTTGAATTTCTTTAACTTTTAACTAATATCCTTTTTTCTGTTCCAGGATCCCATCTAGAATACCACGTCATTTATTTTTTATGTCGGCTGAGACTCTGCTAGACTGTGACAGTTTCTTTGAGTTTCTTTGTTTTTGATGACCTTTGCAGTTTTGAGGTGTACTCATCAGGTACTCTGTAGACTATCTTTCAATCTGAATTTGTCTGATATTTTTGTCACAGATTGTGGTTATGGATTTGAGGCAGGAATATCACATCACACCAAGAGCACATACTTTTAAAATGACTTATCACTGATGATTTCCTCCTTAAGTACCTGAATGAGGTAGTGTTTCTTAGGCTTCCCTCACCATAAAATTACTCTTTACTCCACAATTTTATACTGTATCCCATAGAAGGAAAGTACTTGCACACACATTTTTAGACCTAGATAATTCTTCCTGGAATCTTTTCCTCCACTTATAGAATGTTCTGATATGTCTTAGTATCTTGTCCGAAAGGTATTTATACAAAGGCAGAACTTAAGGTAATGAAGATTTTACTTATAGAAAGATACACTAAGTTCATTCTTCTTTAACACTTTTCTATGTAAATTCCATTTATTATTTATATACATAATATTATAGCAACTCAGAATATTAACATTTTAGAATTCCATAAAGGAAGGTAAATTAATCTGCTCAGGCTGCCATAAAAATACCACAGAATAGGTGGCTTACACAACAAAACTTATTTTCTCATATTTCTGAAGGTTGGAAGTCAAGGGTGAGGATTTTCCTCCTGGCTTGTAGATCACAGCCTTTCCCACTTTACATGGCCTCTTCAGTCCATTCATGTGGAAAGAGAGAGAGAGAATGAACCCTCTTCTAATAAGGACCCTGACCCTATCAGATCACTCCACCCTTATGATCTCATTTAACCTTTTATTGACTATGCCACTGACTGTGTGGATGACAATAAACTGTGGAAAATTCTGAAGGAGATGGGAATACCAGACCACATACAGGTTTCTATCTCCTGAGAAACCTGTATGCAGGTAAGGAAGCAACAGTTAGAACTGGACATGGAACAACAACAGACTGGTTCCAAATAGGAAAAGGAGTATGTCAAGGCTGTATATTGTCACTCTGCTTATTTAACTTCTATGTAGAGTACATCATGAGAAACGCTGGGCTGGAAGAAGCACAAGCTGGAATCAGGATTGCCGAGAGAAATATCAAGAACCTCAGATATGCAGATGACACCACCCTTATGGCAGAAAGTGAAGAAGAACTAAAGAGCTTCTTGATGAAAGTGAAAGAGGAGAGTGAAAAAGTTGGCTTAAAGCTCAACATTCAGAAAACTAAGATCATGGCATTCGGTCCCATCACTTCATGGCAAATAGATGGGGAAACAGTGGAAAAGTGTCAGACTTTATTTTTCTGGGCTCCAAATCACTGCAGATGGTAATTGCAGCCATGAAATTAAAAGACACTTATTCATTGAAAGGAAAGTTATGACCAACCTAGACAGCATATTCAAAAACAGAGACATTACTTTGCTAACAAAGTTCTATCTAGTCAAGGCTATAGTTTTTCCAGTGGTCATGTATGGATATGAGAGTTGGACTATCAAGAAAGCTGAGGGTCCCAAAAATTGATGCCTTGTAGCTGTGGTGTTGGAGAAGACTCTTGAGAGTCCCTTGGACTGCAAGGAGATCCAACAAGTCCATCCTAAAGAAGATCAGTCCTGGGTGTTCACTGGAAGGCCTGATGTTGAAGCTAAAACTCCAATACTTTGCCCACCTGATGTGAAGAGGTGACTCATTTGAAAAGACCCTGATGCTGGGGAAGATTGAGGGCAGAAGGAGAAGGGGGCAACAGAGGATGAGATGGTTGGATGGCATCACTGACTCAATGGACATGGGTTTGGGTGGACTCCAAGAGTTGGTGATGGACAGGGAGGCCTGGCATGCTGCGGTTCATGGGGTCACAAAGAGTCAGATACAACTGAGCGACTGAACTGAACTGAACCGATATCCTTAGAGGCTCATCTCCAACTTCTCCCACACTGGGGGTTTAGGTTTCAACATATGAATTTTTAGGAAATACATTCTAAAGACATATAACTGAAGGTAAAGAATAAAATGAAAACCAAATATTTAATAAAAGACAATATATGAAATCTAATTTCTCTATCACCTAATATAAATTACTGGGAGAGTGTTTTGTTTTAAATGACACTACTTGGAGAAGGAAATGGCAACCCACTCCAGTACTCTTGCTTGGAAAATCCCATGGACAGAGAAGTCTGGTAGGCTACAGTCCATGGGGTTGCAAAGAGTAGGACGACTTCACTTCACTTTGCTTCACTTACTTCACTCACTTCATACTTTCTCACTGGAGAAGGAAATGGCAACCCACTCCAGTATTCTTGCCTGGAGAATCCTATAGACAGAAGAGCCTGACGGGCAATGGTCCATGGGGTTGCAGAGAGTCAGACATGACTGAGGTGACAAAGCATGCACGCATTTGACTACTGTCTTTGGGAAAGCAATAATCTTTACCTTTCATATGTGCACAGGGTGTCAAGACATGACTAGATATAAATCTATTCAAACCAACCCTAAAATGAGCCCCCTTATATAAACACACAGGGCAATTAGAATGAAATGGTCATCTCAGTACTGCTCTACTAATTAGAATTGCCTGTATGAAATGACTTATTCTTTTAATTAAAAAGCCCATTATGGATCTCATTCAAAATGCTGTTCACTGAACTCTTCAGAATAAATCTAATTCGTTTTAGTGGAGTGTTTAGAAATGTCATTTTTATTTGTTTTCAAAGATGTTAAAACAACAGTGTCTTGGAAAATATAATGAGCCACTTACCAAGAGAAGTCACAGTGAATGGCTTTCATAAGTTGATAAAGCCTTAAAATCAAAAGGGAAGTCATATCATCATAATATGTCAAGAAAAGGACAAAAGAGGTTCTGCTTAATACAGCACAGAACAAATGAAGCAATGATGAAAAATGTAAAGCTTTCTTTTACTTTCTAGTCACTCAGCAGTTTTATAAAGTTGTATTTTACTATTCTAATGACAATATCTGAGAAGGAAATAGTACAGTAATATCTGTTGCTTTAGTAACATCTTCAAATTGATGTCCTATTCTAGTTTTATGTAAATATATTTCATTTAATATATGTGAAACCTTGAGAAAAAGCCTTTCAAACTCAAAGAAGTGAAGATAAATCTTTAGTCTATAAAAACTTAGAATCACAAAGTGATAGGAAAATAATGAGTAAGTAGTTAAATTAGAACAAATGATTATTTTAGCAGAAAGAAAATGAAGAATCTTCCTAATGTATTCCAAAATTAATTTCAAGTGGAAAATGATTTAAATATCAAAATATAAGCAGCCATCAGGGCTAAAACATCACTTCAACAGTTTCGTACAGTAAAAAGTGAAAAGTAGTAAATCATTTAGTAGAGTGGAGGAAATGACAATCTAAGGGTCTACAGAGGGGGTTCTGATAACAAAAGCATTGATTTGTCCCACCCATCTCCTGAGAGGATCCAGTCAGAATTATAGTGGACAGTGGGAGACCCAGGTCTCTTGCATTGTGGATGGATTCTTTACCAGCTGAGCCACAATGGAAGCCCAAGAACATTGGAGTGGGTAGTCTATCCCTTCTCCAGAGGATCTTCCTGACCAGGAATTGAACCAGGGTCTCCTGAATTGCAGGTGGGTTTTTTAGCCTCTGAGTTACTAGGGAAGCCCTAAGTGGAAGATTAAAATTGTTTGAAAGGCCTACTTTTTCTGATTTCAGGATGCAAGGGAACACTTTTACAGATCAGTAGAGCTACAGAGGCTCTGGATGTGGAAGACACAGGGCCATTTGAGCACAGGAACAAAACATCAGACTGAAACATGGGGGAAGTGAGGTTGACATACTGAACTCAGAGATTTCTCCCTTCTCTCCCAGTGTGCTCCTTGGAAGTAGGTTGGAGACTTGAAGATTGCTCAATAAAGTACTGACTATTCAGAGAAAACAAACAAGCAAAACCATTGAAAGAATGGTATTTGGAGGAAGGAGGAGTCCCCACCACCCAAAATGTTTTCCTCCAGATCTCTGTACAGTAAAACTATGAGGAAACAATTGTCCACATATAAATCTTCCTATAAACTTTTTAATGCTTTAATTACTCTCAAAGAAACTCCCTAGAAATGACTGAAAATGAGAGGGTATAAAGGAGAAAATTTAAAACTTTAATTCAGAAGATCTAACATAACACTAAAGTAGAAAGACCATATATTTCAGTTTGCCCTGGTCAGTCCTGTTTAGAACTGTTTTTCAAGCATATATATTGGTAATTTCAATTTCAAGTATAAAAATATCCTAGTTCAGGCTATAAGATCATACTATCAATTAGAAATTTTTAAGAAGGAGTAAAAAATTAAAAAAAATAAAAATTTCCAGTAGATGCTGATAAAACATCAGAGCACTGATGTTAAATAGAGGATTCTAAACACCTTCAGAAATGGGAAATAACACCACATACATAGCATCCATATGAAAATGACTAGACATCTGAACAGCAATTTTATTTTTTTCCTTCTACAATCTCTCAATTTTCTTTATTGCCTCATTTTTTTTTTCTGTCAAGTTTTATTTCTTTACTTGGTTCTAGGCCTTTTCATGTTCTCATTGTATACTTTAAACTTAAGTGATTTGATCCATACATAAAAAAACTTCAAATCTATCAATAGGTCAATGACTTTCAAATTTGTATTTTGGGCACATACTTTATATCTGAACTCCGAGTCAGATATCCAAATGCCCATTTGACATTTCTACTAAAATAACAACAACAATAAAAAACTCAATATTTTAATTTTACTATTCCTTTCATCACCTCTACCTCCAACCTGGCCCTCTTACATACATGTTTTTCCTAGCTGGTACCACAAAGCATCATCCAAACATTAGAAGGTAAAATTCTTGGAGTCATCTTGACTTGCCCGTCTCCAACACTCTTATATTGAATTTATTGCTATGTCTTATTGATTTTCCCTCTTAAAAATCCCTTGTATCTCTGTCAGTCTCTGCATTGTTATTCCTGTTACTCTGCCATTGCTCTCCTCTGAATGCCCGGAAAAAGCTCCTAACTCCTCTTCCACCATGCATTTTGCTAACTTACCTTCCAACTTCTTTTGAATGATATAAAGCAAGTGATCTTTTCAAAAGACAAATGTGATCAGATCAGTTACTTACTTAAAATCTACTAAGAAATCCCAAGTGTTCTTAAAGCTATGAAAAAAAAATCTTATTAAAGTTTCATTCATCTGCCTCCTCTGTACATTTCTGTCTCCTCCATCCCTTGTTCCTTCTTCACCGCAGACTAGCCATAATGACCTTCCCTCAATTTCTCTACTCCAGTGGTTCTCAGAGTATGAGCTCTGGACCAGCAATAGCAGTATCACCAGAGAACTTGTTAGAAGCGTGTTTTGTGTAAATGCTTGGACCCTGCCTCAGACCTACTGAATCATAAGCTTTAAGATGCAGCTCAGAAATGTATGTTCTAACAAGCCTTCCAGGTAACTCTGATGTACTCTAAAGCTAAACTTTTCCACATGCTGATTTCTTCATTTGCAATTATTTTCCTCCTCTCGTTCCTTTGAGTTTTACTTTTCCCCATATTTCAGCTCAAATTTTATTTCTTCTGGGGCATCTTTCCTGACATTGCATCTCTCCCCATGTCTAAATTAGCTTTTTTTGTAATAAGCTCTCACAGCTTCCTTCCTGTATTTATCATTCAAACCAACTGTTACACCTGTTATTATATATTCGTGGGATTAGTTGATTAAATGTCTATCCAGACTTTGCAAAACAGAAAGCCCTGGACCTGGTCAGATTCATTCATAATTTACCAAGAATGGTATTGCATAAAATGGTGCCAATAAATATTACTAGCTTACTGTGAGTAAGTTAAACATAGAGATGAAATGGTGGTGAAACAGCAAGGTAAAGAAAGCCAGTTAGCATACTGTATTGTTAATGATAAGTGTTCACTGATATAAGACAGTAGATTATATGTCATTATATGAAACTTACTGAATCAAAATGTCTGCTGGACATTCTGTCAGTATCATTTGCAAATATAGACAAAATTCAAACACCAATGCTGATAATCACTTAATAAGACAAAACAGTGCTTGGAATACACAGCATGATTATACAAAGCTCAATTGTAAACAAGGACCTTGGTTAAGCTTTTTTTTTTTTTTTTCCCTTAATGTCTTTTTCTTTCAAATCACAAGACATTTTATTTAGTCTGTGCTTGTCTTTCATCTCTTTTTTACAAAATCTTGTATAATGTTCAACAAAAAATCAAATAATAAAAGAGACTGAATAGTTAAGTGTTTTGTCTTTGAGAACAATGATGTATTGGAAAAAGCTTGAGCTAAACTCCTAAAGCCCTAATTCCTTAAATTCTGAATTTTGTTACTTGGTTACTAAGTAACACTAGGGCTTCAAGGAAGACCCTGCAACACCCCTTTACTTGTGTCTTTCTTACCTGTGATTGTTGAGAGATATTGAAGTTAAGGTCATCTGGCCACAGACATGCACTGAAGTAGAAAGATTATTTAATATCTGAACTGGGGCAAATGCCTGGATTGACTGATAAGGCAGCACTTGTTCATCTGCATCATTCTGCAGAGGCTTGGACAATAGTAAAAACCTCTCTCTTGATTAGTTATGTATTTGGGCCACTGATTT
Organism: Cephalophus harveyi; assembly: GCA_006410635.1. Classification (NCBI taxonomy): domain Eukaryota; kingdom Metazoa; phylum Chordata; class Mammalia; order Artiodactyla; family Bovidae; genus Cephalophus; species Cephalophus harveyi. The sequence goes on from SJYT01039075.1 coordinate 139,953, forward strand.
TAAGAAAGAAAGGGACAGTTTAGAAAAATGACCTAGAAATTTGAAAAGTTAGGGCTTAATTGGAAGGAAAAAAAAAAAGATATTAGGTCTTGCTCTCTATCTGCTGAGAAGGTTGTGAAATTGCATCCTTTTGCATTTTATTCAAGCTCAAAAGGGATATTATTTTGACCAAATCTATCCAGAATGACCAGAAAATAAGGTTGCTCTTGCTTAGCTATGCTCCAAATATTTTCTTTTTTTTTATGAAAAAAACAATTCTTACTTGGTGTAGTATTAATAATAAATGTACAGTAAACACTCTGTGGGATTAAAATCTACTTCTGCTTTTTTTCAGGAGCCTGACTATCAAGGATCCTCATTTCAAAACCCAAGTTATTCTTCTTCCTCACTGTTATTTGACCATTTACATTACTGACATCATTCCCATTCCCCTTTGTAAGCTCATGTCTCATAAAGTACCTACAGTCTGGACTATGAAATAAAAGATTTTTTTGACTACTGCTGACCCTCCTCTAATTCATTCATGAGGCCACTTTACTACCCAAGCCAAAGATTCTATAATATTATACTGTTGGTCCATTGTTCCATGGTTTACTACCACATACAGTTGATTAATAGCCAGATCTCTAAGTAAGTTAGTTCAGTCACTCAGTCATGTCCAACTCTTTGTAACCTGATGGACTGCAGCATGTCAGGCTTCCCTGTCCATCACCAAACTCTCTGAGTTTGCTGAAATTCATGTCCATTGAATCAGTGATGCCATCCAACCATCTCATCCTCTGTAGTCCACTTCTCCTCCTGCCTTCAATCTGTCCCAGCATAAGGTTCTTTTCCAATGAGACAGTTCTTTGCATCAGGTGGCCAAAGGATTGGAGTTTCAGCATCAGCATCAGTCCTTCCAATGACTATTTAGGACTGATCTCCTTTAGGATGGACTAGTTAGAACTCCTTGCAGTCCAAGGGACTCTCAAGAGTCTTATCCAATACCACAGTTCAAAAGCATCAATTCTTCAGCGGTCAGCCTTCTTTATGGTCCAACTCTCACATCCATACATGACTACTGGAAAAACCACAGCTTTGACAGGACAGAACTTTGTTGATGAAGTAATGTCTCTGCTTTTTAATATGCTGTCTAGGGTGGTCATAACTTTTCTTCAAAGGAGCAAGCGTCTTTTAATTTCATGGCTGCAATCACCATCTGCAGGGATTTTGGAGCCTCCCAAAATAGTCTGTCACTGTTTCCATTGTTTCCACATCTATTTGCCATGAAGTGATGGGACCAGATGCAATAATCTTAGCTTTCTGAACGTTGAGTTTTAAGCCAGCTTTTTCACTCTCCTCTTTCACTTTTGTCAAGAGGCTGTTTAGTTTTTCTTCGCTTTCTGGTATATGTGTGTGGTCGTCTGCATATCTGAGGTTACTGATATTTCTCCCAGGAATCTTGATTCCAGCTTGTGTTTCATCCAGTCCAGCATTTCTCATGATGTACTCTGCATATGTTAAATAAGCAGAGTGACAATATACAGCCTTGATGTACTCCTTTCCTGATTTGGAACCAGTCTGTTCCAGGTCCGGTTCTAACTGTTGCTTCTTGACTTGCATACAGATTTCTCAAGAGGCAGTTCAGGTGGTCTGGTATTCAATCTCTTTAAGAATTTTCCACAGTTTATTGTGATCCACACAGTCAAAGTCTTTGGCATAGTCAGTAATGCAGAAACAGATGGTTTTCTGGAACTCTTTTGCTTTTTTGGTGATCCAGCAGATGTTGGCAATTTGATCTCTGATTCCTCTGCCTTTTCTAAATCCAGCTTGAGCATCTGGAAGTTTACAGTTCACGTACTGTTGAAGCCTGGCTTGGAGAATTTTGAACAATACTTTGCTAACATGTGAGATGAGTGCAGTTGTGCAATAGTTTGAGCATTCTTTGGCATTGCCTTTCTTTGGGATTGGAATGAAAACTGATCTTTCCCAGTCCTGTGGCCACTGCTGAGTTTTCCAAATTTTCTGGCAGATTGAGTGCAACACCTACACAGCATCATCTGGGGATTTGAAATAGCTCAACGGGAATTCCATCACCTGAACAAACTTTGTTCGTAGTGATACTTCCTAGTGATGCTTCCACTTGACGTCACATTCCAGGATGTCTGGCTCTAGGTGAATGATACCACCATTGTGATTATCTGGGTCATGAAGATCTTTTTTTGTATAGTTTTCTGTGTATTGTGGCTACCTCTTCTTAATATCTTCTGCTTCTGTTAGGTCCATACCTTTTCTGTCCTTTGTTGTGCCCATCTTTGCATGAAATGTTCCCTTGGCATCTCTAATTTTCTTGAAAAGATATCTAGTCTTTCCCATTCTATTTTTTCTATTTCTTTGCATTGATCACTGAGTAAGGCTTTCTTATCTCTCCTTGCTGTTTTTTGGAACTCTGCTTTCAAATGGGTTTCTCTTTCCTTTTCTTCTTTTCCTTTCTCATCTCTTCTTTTTTCAGCTATTTGTAAGGCCTCCAAAGACAATCATTTTGCCTTTCTGCATTTCTTTTTCTAGGGGATGGTCTTGATCACTGCCTCCTGTACAATGTCAAGAACCTCCATCCATAGTTCCTCAGGCATTCTATCATATCTAATCCCTTGAATCTATTTGTCACTTCTGATGGATAATTGTAAGTGATTTGTTTTAGGTCACATCGGAATGTTCTAGTGATTTTCCCTACTTTCTTCAATTTAATTCTCACTTTGGCAAAAAGGAGTTCATGATCTGAGCCACAGTCAACTCCCAGTCTTGTTTTTGTTAACTTTATAGAGCTTCTCCATATTTGGCTGAAAAATAATCAGTCTGATTTCAGTATTGACTATCTGGTTAAGTTCACGTGTAGAATCTCCTTTTGTGTGTTGGAAGAGTGTGCTTTCTATGGCCAATGCATTCTCTTGGTAAAACTCTATTAGCCTTTGCCCTGCTTTGTTTTGTATTCCAAGGCCAAATTTGCCTGTCATTCCAGGTATTTCTTAACTTCCTACTTTTGCATTCCAGTCCCCTATAATGAAAAGGACATGTTTTTTGAATGTTAGTTCTAGAAGGTCTTATAGGCCTTCATATAACCTTTCAACTTCAGCTTCTTCAGCATTACTGGCTGGGGCATAGACTTGGATTACTGTGATATTGAATGGCTACCAAGTACTACATGTCAGACTCTTTTGTTGACTATGATGGTTACCCCATTTCTTCTAAGGGATTCTTGCCCACAGTAGTACATATAATGGTCATCTGAGTTAAATTCACCAATTCCAGTCCATTTTAGTTTTCTGATTTCTAAAATGTCCATGTTCACTCTTGCCATCTCCTGTTTGTTCTGTAACCCAGTAACAGATTACTTATTCATTGTTATCTCCCACTAAAACATGCCTCCACCACCAAGCCCTCTGCATACATATTCCATAAGCACAGATGATTCAAACTTAAGATATTTTTAAAATTTATTTGCTTATATCCTGTTGCTTAACACCTCCCAGCCATTATACTTGCTGTGCTCATTTACCCAAAATGTTCAGTGACTTCTCTAGATTTCTCTGTCTGGTTAAGTCTTAGTCCTCCTTTACGAGGGCTTATGTTACAGTTGTTCTTTGAAACATACCCCAATCACCCCTCCCCTCTTTTCAATAAACATGGTTATTGTCCCCTCCATTATGCTCTTATTTTCTCCATATATTTATCAACACATGACATATCATATAGATTTTGTGGAGTTTTACAATTAATTTTCTGTCTTCCTCAACTAGTTGCTTGACAGCTTTATAGCCAGGGCCCTGCATGTGGCAAACGATCAGTAAGTATACTATAAATGAGTAATTTCAATTTAATTAAAATATAATAATTTACATTTATAGTCCCTTATACATTAGACTGAACTGGGGCTCTGTTATATTTATCTTTATAGTTGCAGTGCCTTCCCAAGGCCAGTGCAATTTTAAGTATATAATAAAACAGTTTGACTGGATGAATCAGTGGTTTAAAAAGATTATCAGTTAAATTGCTGAACTAGACATATTATAGTAAAGAACAAATTGTTTGTTCCCACTCATCTTTCCTTTCACCCTATTTAGCCCTGTTTCTTCACCCCAGGTCCTATACTCTGCCTGTTTTCACTGGTCTTTGCTTTTCTTCTTCCTATCCCATCCCTTTTTTCCCCTGGTGGCTCAACTGGTAAAGAATCCACCTGCAATGTCAGAGACCTAGGTTTGAAACATGAGCTGTTAAGATCCCCTGGAGAAGAGAATGGCTACCCACTCCAGTAGTCTCGCCAAGAGAATTTCATCAACTGTATAGTCCATAGGTCACAGAGTTGGACACTACTGAGCAGCTTTCACTTTCACCCCATCCCTTGCCCATCAGTTGGAAAATCCTTGCCACCTGGATTGTTGGGACTGTTATTGAATTTGCTCCTTGATGATTCAAGCATATTGGCACTTTAATAGGATCAAAAAACATAAAGATTTTTAAGGTCCAAAAGAAAGAATGAATCATTCAAAGGGAATTCAAGAGATCTTGTAAACATAATAATAGCTATTTGTGAATTATGGAATGCAGAAAAAGGAGAAAGGGGCAAAGAAAAAAAACAACTCACACTGCCTGCCCTGAGAAGGTCCAGAATTTCTTTGAAATGAGGTCATTAAACAAGCCTGTTGATCACTACTTCTACTCCTTGACCATCAAAATAAAGTAAGCCTTCTAAATACCATATTTTTTTTTTTGCAAGATACAGATTTATTCAGAAAGTCATATTTTTACTTAAAAGTCTATGATTTGACAGCTTTTAAAATCATGTATTTAGAGTAAAAAGAGCTTTCGATGACACTATCTTTTTAGTGAATTCCATCTTAATATTTTCATTCTATGTGGCATAACAAATTATAATAGGACCATTTTTAATCAACTTGTTTTTTCATCCTGTTAATTTCCATGTCTATTTGGGACATCCATTAAAGTCAATATCCTTAATTTAATGGAAGATTTCCTTTTGAAGTTGTTACGTTTTTTTTCTGTCTAAATTAACACTGAGAATGTGTAATGGATGTGTTAAATAGATAATGCTATTAATGGAAAAACTGCATAAATTAAATACAAGCCTGATAATTTTCAAGACATCTGTTTTATTTTCAACAGTTTGGGCTCTCTTATGCAGTGAGCTCTGAAGCAAACAGACCTCTATGCTGAACTGTCTATTACACTAGAATTATAATCACTATGGCAAAAATGTTAGTTACTAAAATCTATTTTTACTGTGATATGGATTAAGCAGAAGGAAGCATATATGTTAATATTCAGTCTTGTGGACAGCATCTTCACTGACACACATAACCAGGGGTTTATGTAGACTTTAGATGGGAATCATTATTTAAGAGCATTGTAAAATGAAAAGACATTCCAGAGAATTAAGTGTCAATTTTTAAAAAATGCTTAAAACAGATAAAAGTAAAATGTATAGTTCTAATTTTATGTATTCTCTTTAGAAACAAAATAACAAGACCAATATATAAATAAGCAGTAGGAATTTTTAAAAGTTTTTGTTTTCTGCTTTGTTTTCAATATCTGAAAACATTTAGAAATAGATACAACTGTGAGATTCTTAAATTGCTGATTACATATATCATGCATTGATTTTACAAAATATATGACCATGTATCAGTCCCAAAGCTCTGAAAAAAGCACTTTATTCCTCACTGGTAAGGTAAATGCAAGATGCCTACTTCTTACCTATTTCAGTAATAAGAAAATTCTTAGGAAATGACCCTCACAAAATATGGTTTTTGAGTTTCTCCTAAAAATAGAGGCTAACAATGCTTGAAACTCATTATTTTGATTCCTCTGGCAGCATTTATGTTCACTCTGGTGAAATAATGTTATTTTTTTTTCCCAAAGCCTTCATACTCTTGCTCTCTTTTGCTTTTTCTCTTTCTTTCATTTGTGAATACACACACAAAACATTGAAGCTTTCTGGCAACCAATCAGATTTTCTTGTTGCCCATTCTACGTAATTAAAAGTTCAAATAATTTATTACAAAAAGGTTAATGTGCATTTAGATGAGATGAAACCCAAGGATTTTAATGTTCTTTGGTGATTTTAAATGTGGTCTTGGCATTCTGTTGTTACCTATGGAAAATATCTCAGACTGCAGAGGAGCATGGAGAAACTACAGGTGCAGTAAAGGTCCTGGTGTCTGGATGATAAATGTATTCAACTAACCATCCATAGGGAATGATGCTGAAGCTGAAACTCCAGTACTTTGGCCACCTCATGCGAAGAGTTGACTCATTGGAAAAGAGTCTGATGCTGGGAGGGATTGGGGGCAGGAGGAGAAGGGGACGACAGAGGATGAGATGGCTGGATGGCATCACGGACTCGATGGATGTGAATCTGAGTGAACTCCGGGAGTTGGTGATGGACAGGGAGGCCTGGCGTGCTGTGATTCATGGGGTCACAAAGAGTAGGACACGACTGAGTGACTGAACTGAACTGAACTGAACCATCCACATTTTTATGGATGGCATTTTTTTGAGAATAAACAAAAATACTTCCAAGTTGGCACTGGGGAATATTTTACAATTCTGTGGCTTTTTTATATTGTATTAAAAACAAAATTTAATTACTCAATCAGTAATTTCCAGGTGACATTAATGAGCTGAAATTGCAAAGTGTCAAAAGATTTTGGCAAAAAAATACTTACTATAGCTATCCTATTAAATAGATGATTTTAGGGTATTTTGGCTATATTACTTTCCTAAAATTAGCTTTTGGAGTTTTAATATAATGACTCATTTTTAATATCTACCAAAGCCTTGGATTGTTGTTGCTCTTGTTCAGTCACTAAATTGTATCCAATTCTATGTGACCCCATGAACTGCAGCATGCCAGGCTTTCCTGCCCATCACTATCTCCCAGAGTTTACTCAAACTCATGTCCATTATGTCAATGTCATCCAAACATCTTTGTGGCCCCCTTCTCCTCCCTCCCTCAGTCTTTTTCAGCATCAGAATCTTTTCCAATGAATCAGCTCTTCGTATCAGTTGACCAAAGTACTGGAGCTTCAGCTTCAACATCACTCCTTCCAATAATATTCAGGGTTTATTTCCTTCAGGATTGACTGGTTAGATCTCCTTGATGTCCAAGGGACTCTCAAGAGTCTTCTGAAGCACCACAATGCAAAAGCATCAGTTCTTCTTTATGGTCCAACTCTACTTCTTTATGGTCCACCACAATTTGAAAGCATTCAAAAGCCCTGGGTATATAACTGCAAAGAGCTGGACATGGCTTAACACGTGAACAACAAAGACAACAACAAGGGGAGCCACAGACAAGTTAACAAAAAACAACTGTCATTAGGTAATCCTGTTTTCCCTAAAATTCCAAACTCAGGTAATTTGACAGAGTGTGCTGTTGGAAAGGAAAAACAGAGACACAAGGTTTTGATGGCTTTCACTAGGTGTGGGTTCCATTCAATTAGCCATGTGTACTCATTGCATCAGGCTCTGTGAGAGTCAATGAGGACACAGAGATGACGAAGAATGTTCAAGAACACTAAAATTCTTTTAGTGATGGAAATTACAATCTATCCAAAAGCCAAAGGTTGAGTTTTAAGAGAAAAAGAGGGGAGCAGAAAGGAAGGGAAAGAGAAAGAAAATGGTTGCTATGTATCATTTAAACTCATCCTGGCATATGCATAAGCAGCTCTGATTGCCTATAAATATTCTCTTCCCTTTAAACTTACACACATTTAGTACCCACCTACACTGATTTGCATTGTTCCTGCAGAAATTTTTCTACAACTTTTAAGCTAGATTATAAAATCCTGCAAAATGAGAGTGGTATTTTATGTTTTGATTCTCTTCTCCCTCTAAGGCATTGATTAGTCTCCTTCATAATTGGCACTAAATTAATATTTGTTGAATTTTTTATAGAACCAAATATAGCCTGATGCAATCAATAGAAGCTGAGGAAATGTTCTTCTATAATTTAAAAATATAACTGATAATCAGGCAAAAATACTCTACAAGTTATATTACTGTGCAAAAATACTCCTGAAAATAAAATCAAGAGCATACAAACTGATTCAAGGAGCTTAGTAGTAGAACTTTAAAAGCTATTCTATTTCTTGCCTGGTTTCAGCCATTCTGTAAGAAGACATAGGCCTGTAGGCATCTACAAATCCATTTCTCCCTATGCTGGACCTCAGCCTTGCTCATCTTTATTCAAACTGAGTGATAGTGCATAGCTTGTAAATTGTTATTAAATACAAGCACTAGAAAGTTCCAGAACCCTCAAGGTTAGCATGACACCAAAGACAAAGATAATATACATAAAAAGAGAGAGACAGATAAAGGGATAAATGAAAGATTTCCTTGAATATTTTGCCTTGGAAAAAATTATTACATGAATTCAACTTTTAGTATGAGCTTTCATTGGATTTCTTCACCCTTAACATGACAATCTTCTTCCTTTTGAGGCTTCAGGAAAGAACTGGCTTTCAAAAATTGGCTTAAGTCATTGAGTAGAGAAGAGTTTGCTGGCTTAAATATATGGGGTAGAAGCAAAACAACCAAAGTACAAAAAAAGTATTAAATATCTCCTTAACTACTGCTCAATATTATCCTCTTATTATTAAATTATAATTCTAATCATTATAAACAAACTGGTGTTTTTAAATTTTTTATTTGCTGAAAATCTCCCAAATTAACTACTTCAGAGTCTCAAGGAAGCATTACACTATAGAAATATATAGCATGCTAAAAGCTAGAAAAAAGGCAGGAAGGAAAAAAGGAAGCAGGGGGAAGGGAGGGGGAAAGGGAAGAGGGAGAGGGTAAGGAGAGAAAGAGAAAGAAATCTTGTCACAGGATATATATGTATATATAACTACAGGCTGCCGTCCATATCCATAGTTTCCACATCTTTGAATTCGACCCACCATAGATCAAAAATAACTGAAAAAAATTCCAGAAATTTTCAAAAAGCAAAATTTGAATGTGTTACAGAGCAGCTATTTATATAGCAATTACATTGTACTCTCTATTACAAGTAATCTGGAGATGATTTAAAGTATACAGGAAGATATGTACAGTTATATGCAAATATTATGTCATTTTATATAAGGGACTTGGGCATCTGTGAAGTTTGGAGCCAATCTCAGGAAATTCTGGAACCAGTCCCTTAGGTCTGTACTGTAAAATTAAATATACATGTATATATACACACACATACATGTACTACATATATAACATATATATTACATATATAATATAAAAATATACATATGTATATACACATATACATGTGTGTGTGTTTATTTTTTTCTAAACACTGGCTGCTGGAGTAACTCATGGAAGGAAAAATATTAGAATCAGGAAGAAATATGAGGGATTGAAATAACCCTTGTCTTCCAGCAGTGAGGAGATGGGAGAGCTCTCTCTGATAATGGATGAGGGGAAACTGAACAAGATCAAACAAAAATCATGAGGAGAAGAGGCCAAATTTAGAGTTTAGAGATAGAGGATGAGATGTGGGTAGTCACCTCAGTCACCTTATTGCACTTTATTCTTAAGATAATGGCTTCACACCCTCTGTCAGTATTCTGTGCTCTAGAATATTTATTCCTTAAAAGGTAGTACACAAAGACAGTGACTTACTACTACAAATCACATGGCAGGGCATAAGGAACCATTCAAAACCTACATTTTGAAATAATTTTACAAAGTGTGGCACATACTTCCTTGCTCCATAGTTTCACTTTTTGAAAAGTTATATTCAAAAACAATTACAGACAGCAACAGTAGCATGGAGAGCATATTTTCTGAGAAAATAAACTTTACTATGTTCAGTTTTTAGTACCTCTGTATAGTAATGAAAAATACTTTGTTTTAGTTCATTACAAGTTTATTAGTGGGCTTCCCAGGTGGTTCAAGTTGTAAAGAATATGCCTGCTAATGCAGGAGGCATAAGAGATGGAGGTTCGATTCCTGGGTTGGGAAGATCCTCTGGAGGAAGGCATGAAAACCCACTCCAATATTTTCGTCTGGAGAATTGCATGGATAGAGGAGTCTGGTGGGCTACAGTCCATAGGGTTACAAAGAGACTTAACATGCAGGCATATCAATGAATACTTTGTTTTATTTCTTATAAGTTTAACTTATCTCTCTCTGATCTGGCCAGTTATATCACAAAGAAAATAATTGTTTTCACAATTGCATATTATTGCACAGAAAATTAGAACTTATATATTATGAAAATGTATAATATAGAGACATAGGATAATGAAGAGGTTAAACAGAAGAGATATCCACCTGTCTTTTTTCAGGTACCCTTTCAAACACACAAAAAAATAAAGTTATACGCAAATTGTTCAAATTTTCCACTCCTTTCTCTACCAGTCTTCAGCAGGAAAGGAGTAAATGGGGATTTTCCTCATGGTTAGATTATTTGAACCCAATCCATTGGGGAATGCTAATTTGGACATTTTCTGGCTTAGACTGGGTTTAATGCACTGTTAAATTTCTTCCTTCATATGTAAAAGAAGATGATCTCATTTTCTTAAGTGACAAATGGATTCTGTACAGTATAGTTCATTCGTAGTGAACTTTACGAATGACTCACACCATATATGACTTGTGTAATTACATTTACATTTGCCTGTCATATTTACTCTAAAATGTCATTGAGTGCTTTTTAAAGTAGCTGTATATGACAAACTAAAGATGAAAAAACTTAGTTATACATTTCAGATTAATTCCAACACTGATTAGATCCATAGGAAAAAGAAATCAAATTCACTCGCTAGGGTTAACTAAAGTTTTTCACTTGGGATTTCTCTCTCTTTCTCCATCTCCCCTAGAAGTCACACCAAAAGCCTCAAAGTCACACTGAAAGCTAATTACCATGTTGGAAAGCTGTGGCATTTTACTTGGAAAGGTCACATGGCATAGTGAAAAGAACACTGAACTTATAATTAGAAGTCCAAGATTCAAAGCCTGGTTCTCCTCCTGTCTAGTGGGAATGAGTATGGTATAGTAGGAGCATCTCTAAAGCCCTTCTGACCTTTAACCAGGAATGAGACCTTGAGCAAAGACACTTAGGTCTCAGTTTCCTCATGACACATTTGTTTTTTAATAGTACTTATTATGATCAAAAGAGACTATACCTGACAAACATTTAGAAAAAAATATTAAATTTATATACAAATGAGAAATTTAAACTCTATTAAATGAAAAATATCTCTTTGCATATAAACCTATCCTATGACAGCTGGAAGGAACTTAAAAATTTACCATATGTATGTCTGTGCATGCTTGATTGGCATTCTTGAAACATGTTTCTCATTCATCAGGCATCTCATAGCAATAGACTGAAATTGCCTTGAAAATCACAGTGGTAGAGCACTAAATGTCACTTTAAAAAAAAAGATTTTCCTTAAATTGCATAGAGGGATATGAGAAGAGTTGGCAAGAAAAGTAAAAGCCAAAACTATGAGTTTCAGGATATGTCTAGAGGGAGTCAAGGGAGCAGCTATAGCTGAAGAGGAAAGAGAGATACATATGGAGGATATAGATTCCCCACCCACAACATTTAACTTCACCTGTCAGGTTAGGAGGTAGTATATTCCACATGTACTCCACCACTTTATGGCTTAATACCATTTGGCAAGTGTAGAATTTTTCTTCCCATAAGCACTCTCATGGGCTTGGTATTTTAGTACTTAGGGCAACATAAATCCCACTGCCCTCAGTCCAGTAAGATGCATATTGTGCCCTTTGTAACTTAGCTCAAAACAATGATATTTCATTTGTCTTGTCCAAACATTTTAGTGTGGTTATAATAGGCAATGGTGACTCTGTAAAACTGGGAAATCAGGTAGAATGTGATGCATAGTTTTAGAGATTACTATAAACTAAAGGTGTCAAAGTTTCACCCACTACAAAATTTTAGGACTAGTTAGAAGAAACTACAAAACTTTTGAAATCTAATGAATAAACTATTGCCCGGATCCTCTTCATGAGATCCAACTCGCTGTCATTCAAAATAGCTCCTTCATCTTTTCTCTTTTCTGTAGTTGCTCAGTCATGTCTGACTCTTTGCAGCCCGCCAGGCTCCTCTGTCCATGGAATTCTCCAGGCAAGAATACTGGAGTGGGTTTCCATTCCCTTCTCCAGGGGATCTTCCTGACCCAGGGATTAAACCAGGTCTCCCACATTGCAGGCAGATTCTTTCATCTCTGGATAACTTAAATTATGTAGATACCAAAACTCTTTCCATGCATCTACTAAATATTGGTTTTATCAGTGGTCAGGGAAAATAGACCTACTTCTGTTTAACCTTAATGAACTTTAAAAAGTTGATAATATTATGCCAGATTTTTTTTGATCAAGCTAAATATTTCTTCAACCAAATTTATGTAGATTGTTAGTTATGTATCATTTTAACCACTCTTCTATGAATATGTTCCAGTTTGTCTACACTTCCATTGTAGTATTCAAAAGTGGATATCTTAGATCAATTGTTTTTTAATCCATTACATACTATGGAACACTTACTCTCTTTTCCTATACATTAAAATTCTACTATTTTAGTATTACATATTGCATCAGCTTTTAATATAGATTGCTATTATATGACTATTATAGAATCTAATAAAATATCTGAGTTTATTTTATGGTAAAACCATCACAATATTGTAAAGTAATTATCCTCCAATTAAAATAAATTAATTAATTAAAAAAGAAAAAAGAGATAAAAATTTCCTAAAATAATAAAATCTGAGTTTACTTTTAAATGTATACAAAAGCAAACTAATATAGAAAATGCACCATTCATCACCCTGCTTCAATAATTCTCAGTTTCCAGAATGTTCCTGGCCTTTAAGCCATGAAGTTGTTTGAATATTACCTATAAAGTAATGAAGAGAGAATAAAATGTTTTTAAACAGGATATATTAAACTACAAATTGCACTAGAAAACTCATGTAAGTGGTTGTAGGAAGAAAATGCCCACCACATGACAAAACCAGATGCATTTCTTAGAGATTTCACTCTCTCAAAGTAGAAAATTAATTACAAGAACTGTGTTGGATGGAATAATGCTCAACCCAAAGATGTCTACATCCTTTCAGGTCTACTGCATTGCAGGCAGATTCTTTACCAACTGAGCTACAAGGGAAACTCATTAATAAATATTATTAGTGTAATATTTTGAAATTATTTACACATTACTGTAACTTTTCTTCAAGTAGAAATTGCTCTTAAAATTCAGCTCACTTTATCTTGTCAACAAGGAAAACATCAGAAATCTTGCAAATGCTTAGCTAAAATCCAGAACCTGTCTGCAAAGCCTCTAATATTCCCCAATCTATTAAGCTACTTTCCTGGTGTCTCAGAGGTTAAAGCGCCTGCCTTCAATGCGGGAGACCCGGGTTCGATCCCTGGGTCGGGAAGATCCCCTGGAGAAGGAAATGGTAACCCACTGCAGTATTCTTGCCTGGAGAATCCCATGGACGGAGAAGCCTTGTAAGCTACACCCCATGGGGTCACAAAGAGTGGGACATGACTGAACAACTTCACATCATTCACATCACATTAAGCTACTAACTATATTAAAAGAAGAATTTAATTAGTCTGAGATGACTATTTGTGTGAACCCATACTGTCACTGAAGAGTATGTGTTCCTTCTTTCAGGTGCCATGTGCTGTGCTTAGTTTCTCAGTCATGTCTGACTCTGTGACGTGGTGGACTGTAGCCTGCCAGGCACCTCTGTCCATGGGGGATTCTCCAGGCAAGAATGCTGGAGTAGGTTGCCATGCCATCCTTCAGGGGCTCTTCCCAACCCAGGGATTGAACCCAGGTCTCCAGCATTGCAGGCAGATTCTTTACTGTTTGAGTCACCAGGGAAGCTCTTTTTTCAGGTACTCACTAACAATTTCTCTTAAAATCAGTTCAAGAATTTCATCTGAAATCAATGTCTACTTCATTTGGCTAATGTTTGTCCAGTGCTTCACTCCTAAGTTATTTAATTCCAGAAATCTATGCTTAGTATTTCTTGTGATATAAAATATTGTGAAAGTTTATAAACAGTTTGCAGTGTCTCAGGGTTCCAAACCTCATAATAAATATGATTCCTGGAGATTATAACAGTTTTTCCAGCATTTATAATTTCTAGATTTTTAAAAAAGATTTAAACGTAATAGAAAGATTTTCAGTGAGAAATTTAGCAACCAGCTAAGCTTCTGTATCTAGGGTCTCCCATTTTTCCAGCTCTCTCTTCATCTTCCCAAAGTTCCAAAGCTCTGAATCAGAAATGGGACCAGCTTCTGAAACACACAATTCTCTTTCATTTATTTCTCAAGGTTTTTAAAGAAGTGTTAACTAATGTGAAACACGATATCTAGCCTCTTATATTCTCACATGCAGAGTACAGTGATGTCAACTCTGTGGACAATGTTGATCTGCACAAACAGATCTTTACAACTGTTTCATCTTATAGGTCTGAAACTCTAAGCTCATTGAACACCAATTTGCCAATTCTCCCACCCATTGCCCCTGGCAATCATGGTTCTAATCTTTGTTTCCAGAGCTTGACTACTTTATATAAATCAGACAGTTCAGTTCAGTCGCTCAGTCATGTCTGACTCTTTGTGAACCCATGAATCGCAGCACGCCAGGCCTTCCTGTCCATCATCAATTCCCAGAGTTCACTCAAACTCATGTCGACTCACTCGACTCACTCGAGTCGGTGATGCCATCCAGCCATCTCATCCTCTGTCATCCCCTTCTCCTCTTGCCCCCGATCCCTCCCAGCTTCAGAGTCTTTTCCAATGAGTCAACTCTTCACATGAGATGGCCAAAGTACTGGAGTTTCAGCTTTAGCATCATTCCTTCCGAAGAAATCCCAGGGCTGATCTCTTTCAGAATGGACTGGTTGGGTCTTCTTGCAGTACAAGGGACTCTTAGGAGTCTTCTCCAACACCACAGTTCAAAAGCATCAATTCTTCGGTACTCAGCTTTCTTCACAGTCCAACTCTTACATTCATACATGACCACTGGAAAAACCAAGCCTTGACTAGATGGACCTTTGTCGGCAAAGTAATGTCTCTGCTTTTGAATATGCTATCTAGGTTGGTCATAAATTTCCTTCCAAGGAGTAAGTATCTTTTAATTTCGTGGCTGCAGTCACCATCTGCAGTGATTTTGGAGCCCTCCAAAAATAAAGTCTGACACTGTTTCCCCTGATTCCCCATCTATTTGCCATGAAGTGATGGGACTAGATGCCATTTTCTTCATTTTCTGAATGTTGAGCTTTAAGCCAACTTTTTCACTCTCCTCTTTCACTTTCATCAAGAGACTTTTCAGTTCTTCAATTTCTGCCATAAGGGTGGTGTCATTTGTATATCTGAGGTTATTGATATTTCCCCCCACAATCTTGATTCCAGCTTGTGCTTCTTCCAGCCCAGAGTTTCTCATGATGTACTCTGCATATAAGTTAAATAAGCAGGTTGACAGTATACAGCCTTGACGTACTCCTTTTCCTATTTGGAACCAGTCTGTTGTTCCATGTCCAGTTCTAACTGTTGCCTCCTGACCTGCCGATAGGTTTCTCAAGAGACAGGTCAGGTGGTCTGGTATTCCCATCTGTACCTCCACTAGCTTTGTTCGTAGTGATGCTTTCTAAGGCCCACTTGACTTCACATTACAGGATGTCTGGCTCTAGGTGAGTGATCATACCAGCATGATTACCTTGGTTGTGAAGTCTTTATTGTACAGTTCTGTGTTTTCTTGCCACCTCTTCTTAATATCTTCTACTTCTGTTAGGTCCATACCATTCTGTCCTTTATTGAGCCCATCTTAGCATGAAGTGTTTCCTTGGTATCACTAATTTTCTTGAAGAGATCTCTAGCCTTTCCCATTCTGTTGTTTTCCTCTATTTCTTTGCATTGATCATGGAGGAAGGCTTTCTTTTCTCTTCTTGCTGTTCTTTGGAACTCTGCATTCAGATGCTTATATCTTTCCTTTTCTCCTTTGCTTTTCGCTTCTCTTCTTTTCACAGCTTTTTGAAAGGCCTCCCCAGACAGCCATTTTGCTTTTTTGCATTTCTTTTCCATGGGGATGGTCTTGATCCCTGTCTCCTGTACAATATCATGAACCTCAGTCCATAGTTCATCAGGCACTCTATCAGATCTATTCCCTTAAATCTTTTTCTCACTTCCAGTGTATAATCATAAGGAATTTGATTTAGGTCTTACCTGAATGGTTTAGTGGTTTTCCCTACTTTCTTCAATTTAAGTCTGAATTTAGCAATAAGGAGCTCATGATTTGAGCCACAGTCCATCTTTCAGTCTTGCTTTTGATGACTGTATACAGCTTCTCCATATTTGCCTACAAAGAATATAATCAATCTGATTTTATGTTGATCATCTACTCATGTCCATGTGTAGAGTCTTGTCTTGTGTTGTTAGAAGAGGGTATTTGCTATGACCAGTGCGTTCTTTTGGCAAAACTCTATTAGCCTTTGCCCTGCTTCATTCCATATTCCAAGGCCAAATTTGCCTGTTACTCCAGGTGTTTCTTGACTTCCTGCTTTTGCATTCCAGTCCCCTATAATGAAAAGGACATCTTTTTGGGGTGTTAGTTCTAAAAGGTCTTGTAGGTCTTCAGAGAACCGTTCAACTTCAGCTTCTTCAGCATTGCTGGTTGGGGCATAGACTTGGATTACTGTGATATTGAATGGTTTGCCTTGGAAATGAACAGAGATCATTCTGTCATTCTTGAGATTGCATCCAAGTACTGCATTTCAGACTCTTTTGTTGACCATGAAGGCTACTCTATTTATTCTAAGGGATTCCTGCCCACAGTAGTAGATATAATGGTCATCTGAGTTAAGTTCACCCATTCCAGTCCATTTTAGTTCACTGACTCCTAGAATGTTGACGTTCACTCTTGCCATCTCCTGTTTGACCACTTGCAATTTGCCTTGATTCATGGACCTGACATTCCAGGTTCCTATGCAATATTGCTCTTTACAGCATTGGACCTTGCTTCTATCACCAGTCACACCCACAGCTGGGTATTGTTTTTGCTTTGGCTCCATCCCTTCATTCTTTCTGGAGTTATTTCTCCACTGATCTCCAGTAGCATATTGGGCACCTACTGACCTGGGGAGTTCCTCTTTCAGTATCCTATCATTTTGCCTTTTCATACTGTTCATGGCATTCTCAAGGCAAGAACAATGAAGTATTCTTAGATAAATACTAATACTAGCATTTAGATAAATACTAATCTACTATTCCATGGATGGAGGAGCCTGGCAGGCTATAGTCCATGGGGTCGCAAAAAGTCAGAAATGACTGAGCAACTAACTCTTTCAGTTTTTCAAGCTATGTTTGCATGAGTTTAGCCTTTTCAGACTCTACACATAAGTGAATACTCTGTAGGACTTATTTTCCTCTGTCTGATTTATTTAACTTGGCATAATATCCTGGTCTCACCCATGTGTTGAAAATGGCAGAATTTCTTTCATTTTTATGGCTGAATAAATTTCCATTGCATATATATACCATATTTCCTTTGTCATTCATCCATTGAGGGACACAAATTGTTTTCAGCTCTTGGCCATTGTGAATATGGTTTCAATGAAGATGGGAGTACAGATACCTATGTTGTTTAGTCATTGTGCTGTGTCTATCTTTTGCAACCCCATGGACGGTAGCCCATTAGTTCCCTTTGTCCATGAGATTTCCCAGGCAAGAATACTGACATCAGTTGCCATTTATTTCTCCAAAGGATCTTCCTGACCCAAGGATCAAACCCATGTCTCCTGCTTTTCAGGTGAATTATTTTATTGCTGAACCACCAGGGAAATCCATCTATTCAAGATTCTACTTTAAATTATTTTAGATAAACATCCAGAAGAGGACTTGATGAATCACATGGTACTTTTATTTTTAATTCTTCGAGAATTCACCATTTTGTTTTCCGTTACATCTGTACCATTCTACATTGTAGATTTGTTTCTTAACTAGAGCTTCAATGTATCATCATTTGCACTACACTAGTACACGAACAACAACAAGTACCTTCTATGCTTGCTATCTCCACAACATTTTTCCGAAGAACTATGAGTCACCATCAGTTTATTTCTTGTTCATTGTTCAGTACCTAAGATGTGTCTGACTCTTTGCGACCTTATGAACTGCAGCATACCAGTCTTCCCTGTTCTTCACTGTCTCCCCAAGTTTGCTTAAATTCATGTCTATTGAGTCAGTGATGCTGTCCAACCATCTTATCCTCCTATTGTCCCCTTCTCCTCCTGTGTTCAATCTTTCCCAGTAGCCAAAATATTGGAGCTTCAACTTCAACATCAGTCCTTCAAATGAATATTCAGGGTTGATTTCCTTTAGGGTTGACTGGTTTGATCTCCTTGCCCCTCTTCCAAGGGCCTCTCAAAAGTCTCTTCTAGCACCACAATTGGAAAACATCAATTCCTGGGCATTTGGGCTTTTTTATGGTTCAGTTCTCACATCTATACATAACTACTGGAAAAACCATAGCTTTGACTAGATGGATTTTTGTTGGCAAAGTAATGTCTCTGCTTTTTAATATGCTTTCTAGGTTTGTCATAGCTTTTCTTCCAAGGAACAAGCATCTCTTAATTTTGTGCCTGCAGTCACTATCTGCAGTGATTTTGGAGCCCAGGAAATTAAAATCCGCCACTGTTTCCACTTTGTCCCCATCTATTTGTCAGTAAAGTAAAACTAGTAGAGGTGAAATAGGACATTTTTCACATATCAACTTCTTAAGTGGCTCAGGTTACATAGTAAAAGAAAGCACCGCTTTCATTTGTACTTTAGGTAGTAGGGCTATCAATTTGCAACTATTCCTAATTGCCTCATTCTCAGTAGGAAAAAAAAAAAAGCATGACAGAAGTGGTACAAGTAATATATATCCAAACAGTTTTCAGCCTTTCAATGATGGGCAGGTATAGGCTAATGGGTGAGACACAAGCTTTCACTTAGGTAAATGTGTTAAGGAATGCATGCAAACAAAGTCACAAAAACATCTAAGTGTAGAGGGAATTCACAAAGAGAAAGCTTGACCTCTTAACTTTGTCAGTTCTGATTTCCATCATGCTTCATAAAATACTTAAAAATAAAATTCAGATGGTATATCCAACAGCTTTTAGTTAACCTATTTTTTTTTCCTGTTTTTAATAAATCACCTTTTCCTTGTGTTATTTCCTGGATATCTAAAAATATTATTTTGAGATTCCTCAGGTGGATTTTAAAATTGTGTTACTGTATCCTTTCTTCATGCCACAAGTGAAGCTTGTTTCTCATTTGGGAGTTAATACTGCAAGGAGATCCAACCAGTCCATTCTGAAGGAGATTACCCCTGGGATTTCTTTGGAGGGAATGATGCTGAAGCATAAACTCCAGTTCTTTGGCCACCTCATGTGAAAAGTTGACTCATTGGAAAAGACTCTGATGCTGGGAGGGATTGGGGGCAGGAGGAGAAGGGGACGACCGAGGATGAGATGGCTGGATGGCATCACGGACTCGATGGATGTGAGTCTGAGTGAACACTGGGATTTGGTGATGGACAGGGAGGGCCTGGCATGCTGCAATTCATGGGATCAGAAAGAGTCGGACACAACTGAGTGACGGAACTGAACTGACTGACTTATTGCCCAAATCTTTCCTTGGGTTGAGTTACATGTGGGAGTAATGTACACTTATAGTATAGTAGTAGTAGTGGATATAGTGTAGTAGTGGATATATCAAACATGCACACATGGTCTGTTAATGATAATTCTCATATTGTCTCAGAAAGCAATATTCTGCTAATAATAGTTAAAGCCAGATGACAACACATACTAAAAGCTGAAAGCTATCTAAACTGGTGTATAATTGCATTTTATTTTCTCTTTCTATCTAATGCATTTTTCTTAAATATGGAAAGTATTAATAATTTAAAAAGAAAAGAAACTGTGTTTAAAATTTCACATGGACAAGTGACATATTTACTCTTAAATGTCATCAAATCATTGAAAAGATAATTAGATATATAAGAGGTATTGAATACATTCTTCAATAATCTCAATATTCCAACTCAGATGGTCTCTGGTGCTATCTCTTCTCCATCTCCATTCTGCAGGTGATTAGCAAACTTTCCTCAAATGGAATTCAAAGTTAATGATGGAGTTAAAAATGAAATTTGCTTTCTAAGTCATTCTGTCTTCCTTTCACCTCAATCTGGTATTTGCTTGCATGATTTCACAGTAGCAAGGAAGATATGAATGTAAATAAATGAGAAAATGAAGAAATCAGAGGAAACTGAATGCTGATAATCTCAATAGTTCTTAAAATCTGCTTATCTAATATCAAACAGGCAATTCTCTCAGAAGCTGGGGAAACCTTATTACAGTCATCAAAGTCCTTTTTACAATTACAGAGGTATTAAAGAAAATGTCCAACAGTGAGGGATGAATCTTAAGTAGTTTAAAGATTGCATTTAGATGATGAAGATTGCATTTAGATGATAAGAACAATAATAATTAATGCTACTGTAGAGCCTTATTCCTGGAAGCTCAGAGTATTTATCTAAAGGTCAAATGATATAAACCCCTGATAGATGCAAAACTAGACTGAAAAACTGAACATTTTGTGTTTCTTTCTGCCCTTTTATTTTCCTAAAATAAGAAAAAAAAAAAAAAAAAAAACAAGTGTTTTTTGGTTTTAGGACCTGTGTGTGAGCATTTTAGTGCAAATTTGCTTTAAAAAGCGATGTGTATTTTCAACTTTCAGTAAGAGGAACTAATGTAGTGCTGAGTTTAAAGGAACTGTTAGGGTCGAGGATCAAGATGGCAGAGGAGTAAGAAGGAGAGTTCACCTCCTTTCACAGAAACATTGAAAATATATCTACAAGTGGAACGATTCACAAAGAACAGCTTCTGAGCACTGACAGAAGACCTCAGACTTCCAAAAAGACAATAAAACCTCCATGTAACCAGGTAGGACAAAAGGAAAAAGAAAAGAAAGAAATCAGAATGGGGCCTATGCCCCGATGAGAGGGCTGTGAAGGAGGAAATGTTTTTGTACTTTGGAAAGGCTCCTGACCAGCAGAGAAATTAGACCAGATGGATGAGGGAGTTTTGAAGCCAGAAAACAGAAGAGCAGCAACCAGTTTGTGGAAGGCAAAATGGAGAGGTACCTGCACAGAGGGTCAGCACCACCACTCTGAGCTCCCCAACCTGAAATACTCCTCTGTCAGTCAGGTGCTGAGCTCAGACTATGAAGCTTGGTCCCAGGGAGAGGACCAGGGTTAGGCACATAAATAGTCTGAAGAGTTCAGGCCATGGCAACTGAGGGTTATTAGGAACAAACCTGGGCCCACCAAAGAGAAAAGGCACAATCACTGGAAGAGGCATAGGAGAGGAGTGGGACCACCATAAAACATCTTTCCCCATGAGGGCTCCCAGGTAAGAAGAGTCTGTCTAGAGGAGCACCAGAGCAGGCTTAGTCACCACCACCATCTTGGGCTCCAGGATAGGCAGCTTTTCCAGGACTGGAGGCAGACACCAGACTCTGCTCCTATTAACCAGAAAGGGTATGGACAGATCTAGCCAATAGCAATTCCATCACCTGAGCCGTAGGACCAGCCCATTCTATTCCAGGAGGGTATGGACAGCTCCCCAATCTAGAAATGTGCCAGTGGTCACAGGACTCACTCCCATTGACCAGGAAGGGCTCAGAAAGATCCAGCCACTAGTAATTAGACCAACAGGGCCCACCCACCACCACTGACCCAGAGGATGCAGAAATTCTTCTGTCACGAGGAAATCCATCAGATTTCCTAGAACCTGCCCCCATTATCCTGGGAAGGTGAAAAAATAGCTGTCATTAGTGGGAAATCCACAAGCAGATGCCAGTACCTGCCCTGATGTCTCAGGAGGGTATGGATAACTCTCCCCACTAGGAAATATATCAGTAGATTTCTGAAAGTGCCCATTGTCCTGGGAGCGTGTAGAAAACTCTTGCTACTAGGAAATCTGCCAGTGGGTTCCAAGACCCACCCTGCTTACCTAGGAGGGCACAGATAGCTTCTCCCACCAGTAAATTCACCCAGCAGAGGGGCTGAAACCACAGCTAAGCCCTGGGGCCTGTGTGACTGAGAGAGAAGAGTTGAACTCTTTCCTTGTGGCTACACAAACTGTGGAGTTACACCTCTGCTGATGGCTTCCTAAATTCAGTGACTGAAAAATACTTGAAAGAGCAAGTGCTTTTGCAACTGGGACAGGTCTGGCTATAGTAGCTGTGGATTCTGTGGGTATACTCACATGGGGATAGGTATAGACCAGAACTGGAGCTGCCTCCATAGCTCCCACCGTGGATCCAGGTACCTAACTTCAGTGTACCTGTGCCAGGGGACAAGTGAAAACAGCTACTGAGAGTCACTAGGACCACAGCTACTGAAAGTCACCAGGACCAATTGCTATCATACCCACAGTTTAGGTGGAACTAAGAGCAATATAGATAACCGTGTACTTTGTTGGCCAAACAACAGGTAAAAGAAGACACAACAGAGGACACTCACAGATCAACAGCTCCAAGGGAGGAAAATTCAGTGACTTTCCCCCAAGTGGGAATGCTACAATCCTGTCTACTTTGCATCACAGATCAGGATCACACCTGAGAGATAGATCTGGGGTCCTCTACTCCAACAACTAAGGAATAGACCTGGCTCCTGACAGGGCAGTGATAAGTGAAATTGAAAGTGAAGTTGCTCAGTCATATCCCACTCTTTGTGGCCCCATGGACTGTAGCCTACCAGGCTCCTCCATCTGTGGGATTTTCCTGGCAAGAATACTGGAGTGGGTTGCCATTTCCTTCTCCAGGAGATCTTCCCAACCCAGGGATTAAACCCAGTCTCCTGCACTGTAGGCAGACGCTTTATCACCTGAGCCACCAGGGAAGTCCATTGGCAGGTCGGTATAATCACCCGACAGGGTTTCTGCCATAAGCCGTATGAGGTCACCACAGAACCACAGAACAGTGCTCCTCACTTGCTTCGTGCAGGGCATGCTATTCATTCATATAAGCACAAGTACAGCAGAAAACACGTTCGCTAGGAGAACAAAGGACTAGAGCTCCAAGCATCCTTACCTTGCTCTGAAGAATCCTGGACAAGCCCCCAAGATGAAAGATTGCTGCTGAACCACAAAAGATGCCAAGATTCTTGGCCTTTGGAGGAGAAGAATTCAATCTGGGGCCAGTGACGAGGCTTGATTGTTCAGAGATTTTGTGTAATAAAGTTTTATTAAAGTGTAAAAGAGATAGGGAAAGCTTCTGACACAGACATCAGAAGAGGGCAGAAAGAGTGCCCCAGTGATAAGCATAAAGAGCAAGCCCTGGCGTAGGCTCTGTTCACCACAACACCAATCAACCCCCTCCCCCCTCCACCACCATCAAGTGGATAACAGGAAAAGCCTCCCAATCAGCCTCATTCACTAAGGGGCAAACTCCAGAGGTAAGACGAAATGAAATCCTGCAGCACAAACAGAGAGCACAAAGGAGAGCACAAACAGAGTAAGTCTGAAAAAATAAAATGACAAAAAATAAAGTTACAGGTGAAGGAGCAAGGCAAAAACTTACAAGAATGACTAAATGAAAAGGTGATAAGCAATTCATCTGAAAAAGAATTCAGAGTAACGATGCTAAAAATAACCTAAGATTTTAGAAACAGAATAGAGGCACAAATTGAGACAATAAAAGAAAGGTTTTACAAAGATCTTGAAGAACTAAAGAACAAACAGACATGGTTGAACAAGACAATAATTGAAATTAAAATTCACCAGAAGGAATCAATAATCAAATAACAGTGGCAAAAGAACAGATAAGTGACCTGGAAGAGAGAATGGTGGATATCTCAGCCACAGAACAGAATAAAGAAAAGAGAATGAGAAGAAATGAGAACAGTCTCAGAGACTTCTGAAACATTTATCACACCAAGATTCAAACCATAGGAATTCTAGAAAATGAAGAGAAAGGGTCTGAGAAAATATTTGAACAGATGATATTTGAAAGTTTTCCTAGATGGGAAAGGAAATAGTCACCCAAGTCCAGGAAGCACAGAGAGTCCCTCACAAGATAAACCCAAGAGGAATACACAAAGACACATATTAATCAAACTAGCAAAAATTAAAGACAAAGAAAAAATATTAAAAGCAACAAATCACATACAAGGGAATCCTCATAAATTTAGTAGCTGATTTTTAAGCAGAAACTATGCAGGACAGAAGGGAGTGGCAAGATGTATTTTAAAGTGATGAAAAAGAAAAACCTACAACCAACAGTCCTCTACCCAGCAAGGCTCTCATTTAGATTCAACAGAGAAATTGAAAGCTTGACAGACAAGCAAAACCTAAGAGAACTCAACACCACCAACCAGTGTTACTACAATTGCTAAAAGAGCTTCTCTGGGCAGGAAAAGCAAGAGGAAAGAACAAAAGAGGAAGGGAAGAAAAGAAGGCCAAAAAAAAACAAGCCCAAAACAAGAAAATGGCAACAGGAACATACATATCTATAATTACCTTAGGGCTTCTCAGGTGGCTCGGTAGTAAAGAATCCACCTACCAATGCTGGAGACATAGGTTCAATCTCTGGTCCAAGAAGATCTCACATGCCATGGAGCAACTAGCCCATGCACCACAACAATTGAGCCTGTGCTCTAGAGTGCAGAAACTGCAGCTACTGAAGCCTGAGAGCTCTAGAGCCTGTGCTCTGCAATAAGACAAGCCACTGCAATAAGAAGTCTGCACACCACAACTAGAGAGTAGCCCGCACTCACAACTAGAGAAAAGCCTACTCAGCAATGAAGACCTGAGACAGCCAAAAATAAATAAATAAAACTTAAAAAAAATCACCTTAAATTTAAATTGATTAAGTGCTCCAGTCAAAAGATAAAGACTGCCAGAATGAATACAAAACTAAGACATGTATATAAGCTGTCTACAAGAGACACACTCGGGACCTAGGGACACACATAGATTGAAAGTAAAGAATGGAAAAAGATATCTCATGCAAATGGAAATCAAAATAATGTTGAAATAGCAATACTTATATAAGAGAAAATAGACTTTAAAGTAAAGGCTATTAAAAGAGACAAAGAAGGACACTGCAGAATGATCAAAGGATCAATTCAAGAAGATATAGCAATTGAAAGATATTTATGAGCCCAATATAGGAACAGCTCAATGCATAAGATGAATGACAACAACCATAAAATGGGAAATTAAAAGTAACCCAACAATACTGGGGAGAATTCAATACCTCATTAATATCAATGGGCAGATCATCTAGACATAAAATTTAATAAGGAAACACAGGCCTTAAATGACATTAGATCAGATAGACTTGAGGCGAGGTGAGGTGAAGTCATTCAGTCATGTCCGACTCTTTGCGACCCCGTCGACTGTAGCCTACCAGGCTCCTCCGTCCATGGGATTCTCCAGGCAAGAATACTGGAGTGGGTTGCCATTTCCTTCTCCAGATAGACTTAACTAGCACTTAATAGGACATTTCATCCCCAAACAGCAGAAAACACATTCTTCTTGAGTCTTGAAATATTCTCCATGATAGATCACATCTTGGGTCACAAATCAAACCTTGGTAAACTTGGTATAATTAAAATCACATCAAACATATTTTCTGACCACAAAAACATTGAGATTTGAAATCAGTTACAATAAAAATAAGTGTAAAAAACAAAAACAAGGGTTCCCTGGTAGTCAAGTGGTTAAGACTCTTCTTTGCAATGCAAGGGACACCAATTCAATCCCTGTTCCTGTTCGCCACAACTACAGAGACTGCACTCTGGATTCCGTGAGCTGCAACTACTGAGCTGCGTGCCTAGAGCCTGTGCTCTACAAGATAAGTCACCACAATGAGAAGCCTGCACACTGCAACAAAGGGTAACCCCCTGATCTCTACAACTACAGAAAGTCTGTGTGTAGCAACAAAGACCCACCACAGCCAAAAAATAAAAAATGGATAAATCTTTACAAAGCCCCCACAAACACAGGGATGCTAAACGATATGCTACTAAATAACAATGGACCACTGAACCTCTGAGCCACCAGGGAAGCCCGAAGAAATCAAAGAGGAGATTAAAAAAAAAATACTTAGAAGAAAAACGACAACAAAACATCATGACCCAAAACCTATTGGATATAGCAAAAGCAGTTCTGAGGGAATTTTATAGCAATACAACCTCACTTCAAGAACCAAGAAAAATCACAAATAACCTTAATTTACACCTAAAACAGCTAGATAAAGAAGAACAAACAAAACCTAAAGTGAGTATAAGAAAAGAAATCACAAAGATCAGAGCATAAATAAATGAAATAGAAATGAAGAAACTATGGCAAAGATCAGTGAAAGTAAAAGGAGGTTATTTTAGACAAAAAAAAAATAATTGATAAAACTTCAGCCAGACTCATCAAAACACAGAGAGGACTCAAATCAACAAAATTAGAAATGAAAAAGGAGAAGTTACAATTGACATCACAGAAATACAAGCACTCATGAGAACAGTATGAACAACTATATGCCAATAAAATGGACAACCTGAAAGAAATGGAAAAATTCTTAGAAAGGTACAAATTTTCAAGACTGAATCAGGAAGAAAAAAAATATAAACAGACCAGTCACAATTAATGAAATTGAAATTGTGATTTAAAAATCTTCCAAAAACAAAAGTCCAGGACCAGATGGCTTCACAGGCAAATTTTATCAAATATTTAGAGGAGAGCTAACATCTACTCTTCTCAAACTTATCCAAAAAATATCACAGATGGAGGAACAGTCCCAAGTTCATTCAGCAATGTCACCATCGCCCTAACATGAAAAATAGACAAAGCTATCACAAAATTTGAACAGGAAAGTTGCAGGCCAACATCTTTGATAAACACAGACCCCAAATCCTCACAAACAGAATCCTAAAACACATTAAAAGTATTATACTCCATAATCAAGTGGCATTTATCCTGGGGATGCAATATATGTAAATTAATCAATGAGATACACTGTATTAACAAATTAAAGAATACAAAATATGATCATCTCAATAGATGCAGAAAAAGCTTTTGACAAAATTCATCATCCATTTATGATAAAAACTCTCTAGAAAGTGGGCATAGAAGGAACCCACCTCAACATACTAAAGGCTACTATGACAAACCCACAGCATTTCCTCTAAGAGCAGAAACAAGGCGGGTGTTCACTCTTGACAATATTATTCAACATAGTTTTGGGAGTCCTATCTAAGGCAATCAGAGAAGAAAAAGAAATAAAAGAGTCCAAATTAAAAAAGAAGCAAAATTGTCACTGTTTGCAGATGACATGATTCTATGCATAGAAACTCCTAAGTGAAAGTGAAAGTCACTCAGTCGTGTCCAACTCTTTGTGACCACATGGACTATACAGTCCATGGAATTCTCCAGGCCAGAACACTAGAGTGGGTAGCCTTTCCCTTCTCCAGGGGATCTTCCCAACCCAGGGCTCGAACCCAGGTCTCCCACATTGCAGGCAGATTCTTTACCAGCAGAGCTACAAGGGAAGCAGAAACTTCTAAATATGCTACCAAAAAACTACTAGAGCTAACCAATGAATTTTGTAAGGTTGCAGATACAAAATTAATACACAGAAATCTCTTGCATTCCTATACACTAACAGTGAAATATCAAAAAGAGAAGTTAAAGAAACAGTGCCATTTACCAACGCAATAAAAAGAATAAAATACCTAGGAATAAACCTACCCAAGAAGGCAAAAACCTTATATCAGAAAACTCAAAGATGCTGATGAAAGAAATCAAAGATGAAAGAAATCAAATAGATGGAGAGATATACCATGCTCCTAGACTGGAAGAATAAATGTTATGAAAATGACTACACTATCCAAAGCAATCTACAGATTGAATTTAGTCCCTATCATATTACTAATGGCAGTTTTCACAGAATTAAAACAAAGACCATTTACAATCTGTATGGAAATATAAAAGAACCTGAAAACCCAAAACATCTTGAGAAAGAAAAATGGAGCTGGAGGAATCAGGCTCTGTGACTTCAGACTGTACTACAAAGCTACAGTCATCAAGACAGTTTGGTACTGGCATAAAAACAGAAGTATAGATAAAAGAAATAGGATAGAATGCTCAGAGATCAACCCACACACCTACAGTTACCTAGTCTAGGACAAAGGAGGCACGAGTATATAAAGAAGAAAAGACACTCTCAAGGAGAAACGACACTCTCTTCAATAAACAATGCTGGGAAAACTAGACAGTTACAAGTAAAAGAATTAAGTTAGAACAATCTCTAACACCATACACAAATATAAACTCGAAATGGATCAAGAACATATGAGACGATGCTTAATATCACTGATTATTAGTGGAATGCAAATCAAAACTACAGTGAGGTATCACTTTACAGGTCAGAATGGCTGTCATCAAAAAAATCTATAAATAAAATATGAAAAGGGCACCCTTCTACACTATTGGTGGAAATGTAAATTGGTACATCAACTATAGAGAACAGTATGGAGATTCCTCAAAAAACAGAAAATAGCACTATCATATCACCTAATGATTTCACTTTTGGGCATGTAACTGGAGAAAACCAAAATTTTAAAAAATATGTATACCCCAATATTCACTACAGCATTATATATAATAGCTATGACATGGAAATAACCTAAATGTCCATCAACAGAGGAATGGACAAAGAAGAGATGGTACACATATATACAATGGAACACTAATCAGCCATGGAAAGGAACAAATTAGTGCCATTTGCAGATATGGATGGGACTAGAGACTGTCATACAGAGTGAAGTAAGTCAGAAAGAGAAAATTAAATATTGCATAATATTGCATATTTGTGGGATCTAGAAATATAGTAATGATGAACTTATTTGCAAAGCAGAAATAGAGAGACAAATGTCGAGAACAAACTTATGGATATCAAGAGGGGAAGGAGGGATGGAATGCACTGTCAGATTGGGATTGACATATATACGCTACAATTTATAAAATAGATAACTAATGAGAACCTACTATATAGCAATGAGAACTTTACTCAATGCTCTGTGGTGACTTAAATGAGAAGGAAACGATAGCGTTAGCACTCAGTCTTACTTAGTCAAGACTAGTTTCTACCTCCAACTCCAAATAAAATTATTTGTAGTGCAAACGTCCCTTCTTTAAATTCAAAAACCTTTGATTTTTAATCCCTAAGAGAACTATATTTGAGTTTCTAATTGAATCTGTGTGACAGGGATTGCGATTCTTTGATCACAAATAAATACTTTCTGCTTGATAATTGTCCCCTAAGTTTATTTAGATTGACAATTTTAACCTAATAAATCTTGGGAATTTTATCTACTATAAACTTGTATGTTTCCTGCTATTTACAGAGCTGGAAGAATACTCTGGATGGATTGTTGGAAGGAATTGCTTGAATCTTACAAACTCAGCTTGGGTATACAGATTAAAACTTAGAATTTGAAGATGCTAAGACTATCATTCATACTTATTGTAGTGAATAACTTAGTAAAATGAAAGTCTGTTTTTAAATACATAAAATGCAAGATAGACAAAGTTTACATTAATAAAGCATTCTACGCCATTTAAATGATATTGATTGTGGAAGTTGATGTTAGAAAATAATTTTTGATTATTAATCATCATAGTTTTAATCTAATTCTAAAAATCATTTAAAATCATAATTGAATAAAAACAAACCAAATGTTAACTAGCATTTTGGCCTTTAAGCATCTGCTAGTTTAACATTATAAAATGCAAATGATTTAGATGTGTATAAGAGACAGAGTCAAGACTAGTTTCTACCTCCAACTCCAAATAAAATTATTTGTAGTGCAAACGTCCCTTCTTTAAATTCAAAAACCTTTGATTTTTAATCCCTAAGAGAACTATATTTGAGTTTCTAATTGAATCTGTGTGACAGGGATTGCGATTCTTTGATCACAAATAAATACTTTCTGCTTGATAATTGTCCCCTAAGTTTATTTAGATTGACAATTTTAACCTAATAAATCTTGGGAATTTTATCTACTATAAACTTGTATGTTTCCTGCTATTTACAGAGCTGGAAGAATACTCTGGATGGATTGTTGGAAGGAATTGCTTGAATCTTACAAACTCAGCTTGGGTATACAGATTAAAACTTAGAATTTGAAGATGCTAAGACTATCATTCATACTTATTGTAGTGAATAACTCAGTAAAATGAAAGTCTGTTTTTAAATACATAAAATGCAAGATAGACAAAGTTTACATTAATAAAGCATTCTACGCCATTTAAATGATATTGATTGTGGAAGTTGATGTTAGAAAATAATTTTTGATTATTAATCATCATAGTTTTAATCTAATTCTAAAAATCATTTAAAATCATAATTGAATAAAAACAAACCAAATGTTAACTAGCATTTTGGCCTTTAAGCATCTGCTAGTTTAACATTATAAAATGCAAATGATTTAGATGTGTATAAGAGACAGAGTCAAGACTAGTTTCTACCTCCAACTCCAAATAAAATTATTTGTAGTGCAAACGTCCCTTCTTTAAATTCAAAAACCTTTGATTTTTAATCCCTAAGAGAACTATATTTGAGTTTCTAATTGAATCTGTGTGACAGGGATTGCGATTCTTTGATCACAAATAAATACTTTCTGCTTGATAATTGTCCCCTAAGTTTATTTAGATTGACAATTTTAACCTAATAAATCTTGGGAATTTTATCTACTATAAACTTGTATGTTTCCTGCTATTTACAGAGCTGGAAGAATACTCTGGATGGATTGTTGGAAGGAATTGCTTGAATCTTACAAACTCAGCTTGGGTATACAGATTAAAACTTAGAATTTGAAGATGCTAAGACTATCATTCATACTTATTGTAGTGAATAACTCAGTAAAATGAAAGTCTGTTTTTAAATACATAAAATGCAAGATAGACAAAGTTTACATTAATAAAGCATTCTACGCCATTTAAATGATATTGATTGTGGAAGTTGATGTTAGAAAATAATTTTTGATTATTAATCATCATAGTTTTAATCTAATTCTAAAAATCATTTAAAATCATAATTGAATAAAAACAAACCAAATGTTAACTAGCATTTTGGCCTTTAAGCATCTGCTAGTTTAACATTATAAAATGCAAATGATTTAGATGTGTATAAGAGACAGAGTCAAGACTAGTTTCTACCTCCAACTCCAAATAAAATTATTTGTAGTGCAAACGTCCCTTCTTTAAATTCAAAAACCTTTGATTTTTAATCCCTAAGAGAACTATATTTGAGTTTCTAATTGAATCTGTGTGACAGGGATTGCGATTCTTTGATCACAAATAAATACTTTCTGCTTGATAATTGTCCCCTAAGTTTATTTAGATTGACAATTTTAACCTAATAAATCTTGGGAATTTTATCTACTATAAACTTGTATGTTTCCTGCTATTTACAGAGCTGGAAGAATACTCTGGATGGATTGTTGGAAGGAATTGCTTGAATCTTACAAACTCAGCTTGGGTATACAGATTAAAACTTAGAATTTGAAGATGCTAAGACTATCATTCATACTTATTGTAGTGAATAACTCAGTAAAATGAAAGTCTGTTTTTAAATACATAAAATGCAAGATAGACAAAGTTTACATTAATAAAGCATTCTACGCCATTTAAATGATATTGATTGTGGAAGTTGATGTTAGAAAATAATTTTTGATTATTAATCATCATAGTTTTAATCTAATTCTAAAAATCATTTAAAATCATAATTGAATAAAAACAAACCAAATGTTAACTAGCATTTTGGCCTTTAAGCATCTGCTAGTTTAACATTATAAAATGCAAATGATTTAGATGTGTATAAGAGACAGAGTCAAGACTAGTTTCTACCTCCAACTCCAAATAAAATTATTTGTAGTGCAAACGTCCCTTCTTTAAATTCAAAAACCTTTGATTTTTAATCCCTAAGAGAACTATATTTGAGTTTCTAATTGAATCTGTGTGACAGGGATTGCGATTCTTTGATCACAAATAAATACTTTCTGCTTGATAATTGTCCCCTAAGTTTATTTAGATTGACAATTTTAACCTAATAAATCTTGGGAATTTTATCTACTATAAACTTGTATGTTTCCTGCTATTTACAGAGCTGGAAGAATACTCTGGATGGATTGTTGGAAGGAATTGCTTGAATCTTACAAACTCAGCTTGGGTATACAGATTAAAACTTAGAATTTGAAGATGCTAAGACTATCATTCATACTTATTGTAGTGAATAACTCAGTAAAATGAAAGTCTGTTTTTAAATACATAAAATGCAAGATAGACAAAGTTTACATTAATAAAGCATTCTACGCCATTTAAATGATATTGATTGTGGAAGTTGATGTTAGAAAATAATTTTTGATTATTAATCATCATAGTTTTAATCTAATTCTAAAAATCATTTAAAATCATAATTGAATAAAAACAAACCAAATGTTAACTAGCATTTTGGCCTTTAAGCATCTGCTAGTTTAACATTATAAAATGCAAATGATTTAGATGTGTATAAGAGACAGAGTCAAGACTAGTTTCTACCTCCAACTCCAAATAAAATTATTTGTAGTGCAAACGTCCCTTCTTTAAATTCAAAAACCTTTGATTTTTAATCCCTAAGAGAACTATATTTGAGTTTCTAATTGAATCTGTGTGACAGGGATTGCGATTCTTTGATCACAAATAAATACTTTCTGCTTGATAATTGTCCCCTAAGTTTATTTAGATTGACAATTTTAACCTAATAAATCTTGGGAATTTTATCTACTATAAACTTGTATGTTTCCTGCTATTTACAGAGCTGGAAGAATACTCTGGATGGATTGTTGGAAGGAATTGCTTGAATCTTACAAACTCAGCTTGGGTATACAGATTAAAACTTAGAATTTGAAGATGCTAAGACTATCATTCATACTTATTGTAGTGAATAACTCAGTAAAATGAAAGTCTGTTTTTAAATACATAAAATGCAAGATAGACAAAGTTTACATTAATAAAGCATTCTACGCCATTTAAATGATATTGATTGTGGAAGTTGATGTTAGAAAATAATTTTTGATTATTAATCATCATAGTTTTAATCTAATTCTAAAAATCATTTAAAATCATAATTGAATAAAAACAAACCAAATGTTAACTAGCATTTTGGCCTTTAAGCATCTGCTAGTTTAACATTATAAAATGCAAATGATTTAGATGTGTATAAGAGACAGAGTCAAGACTAGTTTCTACCTCCAACTCCAAATAAAATTATTTGTAGTGCAAACGTCCCTTCTTTAAATTCAAAAACCTTTGATTTTTAATCCCTAAGAGAACTATATTTGAGTTTCTAATTGAATCTGTGTGACAGGGATTGCGATTCTTTGATCACAAATAAATACTTTCTGCTTGATAATTGTCCCCTAAGTTTATTTAGATTGACAATTTTAACCTAATAAATCTTGGGAATTTTATCTACTATAAACTTGTATGTTTCCTGCTATTTACAGAGCTGGAAGAATACTCTGGATGGATTGTTGGAAGGAATTGCTTGAATCTTACAAACTCAGCTTGGGTATACAGATTAAAACTTAGAATTTGAAGATGCTAAGACTATCATTCATACTTATTGTAGTGAATAACTCAGTAAAATGAAAGTCTGTTTTTAAATACATAAAATGCAAGATAGACAAAGTTTACATTAATAAAGCATTCTACGCCATTTAAATGATATTGATTGTGGAAGTTGATGTTAGAAAATAATTTTTGATTATTAATCATCATAGTTTTAATCTAATTCTAAAAATCATTTAAAATCATAATTGAATAAAAACAAACCAAATGTTAACTAGCATTTTGGCCTTTAAGCATCTGCTAGTTTAACATTATAAAATGCAAATGATTTAGATGTGTATAAGAGACAGAGTCAAAACTTTAGCAAAAAGAAAATTATGTTGTAGAAATTATACAGTGATAATTAAGAAAAATAAAAGTTAAGTAGAGGGCTTCTATTTTAAATTGGTATCTCAATACTAGTTCCTAATTTAGCCTAGGCCAGATTTTGTGAAAATACTCCATAAGCCT
The DNA here is from genome assembly GCA_006410635.1 of Cephalophus harveyi. NCBI lineage: Eukaryota > Metazoa > Chordata > Mammalia > Artiodactyla > Bovidae > Cephalophus > Cephalophus harveyi. Next base: position 174,164 of record SJYT01039075.1, read on the forward strand.
ATAGAAAAAATTATAACCAAAGAAATTTCTAAAAATTTTCATTTTTAAAGGGGGAAATGATACTAATTGAAACTTGTATACTTCATTGTGCTAAAGCCTTTGACTATGGGGATCACAATAATCTGTGGATAAGTCTTAAAGAGATGGAAATATCAGACTCCCTGACCTGCCTCCTGAGAAATCTGTATGCAGGTCAGGAAACAACAGTTAGACCCAGACATGTGACAACAGACTGGTTCCAAATTGGGGAAGGAATACATCAAGGCTGTATATTGTCACTCTGCTTATTTAACTTATATGCAGAGTACATCATGCAAAATGCTGGGTTAGGTGACTCAGGAGCTGGAATCAAGATTGCTGGGAGAAATATCAATAACCACAGATGTGAAGAAGACACTACACTAATGGTAGAAAGCAAAGAGGAACTAAAGATCTTCTTGATGGAGGTGATAAAAAAGCTTGAAAGAGCTGGCTTAAAACTTGACATTCAAAAAACTAAGATCACAGCATCTGGTCCCATCACTTCATGACAAATAGATGGGGAAAATATGGAAACAGTAACCGACTTTATTTACTTGGGCTCCAAAATTGCTATGGAAGGCAACTACAGTCATGAAATTAGGAGACACTTGCCCCTTAGAAGATAAACTATGTATCGTTTAAAGTTTGGGTTTCTTTGTTAATTTTCTTTTTAGTTAATCTGTCCATAGATGTAAGTGGGGTATTAAAGTCTCTCACTATTATTGTGTTATTGTTAATATCCCCTTTCATACTTGTTAGCATTTGTCTTACATATCGCGGTGCTCCTATGTTGGGTGCATATATATTTATAATTGTTATATCTTCTTCTTGGATTGATCCTTTGATCATTATGTAGTGGCCTTCTTTGTCTCTTTTCACAGCCTTTGTTTTAAAGTCTATTTTATCGGATATGAGTATGGCTACTCCTGCTTTCTTTTGGTCTCTATTTGCATGGAATATCTTTTTCCAGCCCTTCACTTTCAGTCTGTATGTGTCCCTTGTTTTGAGGTGGGTCTCTTGTAGGCAGCATATATAGGGGTCTTGTTTTTGTATCCATTCAACCAGTCTTTGCCTTTTGGTTGGGGCATTCAACCCATTTACGTTTAAGGTAATTATTGATAAGTATGATCCCGTTGCCATTTACTTTATTGTTTTGGGTTCGGGTTTATA
>SJYT01039076.1:0-23453 GCA_006410635.1 Cephalophus harveyi
TAAAGATTATTTAGTTATGTGTAAATCTGTTATCAAAGATGACGGACACTGAAATTTTGACTTTTAAATGAAACGCCAGTTGTCATAAACTAAATTCATTGAGAATAAGTGCCTTAATGTCCTAAGCATTGATAAACATGGAGGAAACAGATATATGCCTCAGTCTCAGCCCTCAGAATTTACATACATTGGGGACAACTATAAGTATATACTTGAAATCAGAATGCAATGTTTTAAGTCCTCTGCAGTGTGAATAGAATCCATGAAATAAATAGATTCATTAATTCAATAGGCACTTATCCACTGCATATCATGAGCCTGGTAATAGAGAGATACTGCAGTCTTTCAGTTGAACAGGACTTTTCATGAAAATGATGTTCTTCAAAAAAGATGACTAGAGTTTTATCAGAAGAAAGGACAGGAGAGATAGAATGTGTGGCTTGGTGAGAAAGCTTAGGGGTATGACATCTGTGGAAATACTGAGAAAATCAGATAGTCCGATGTAATTTTCTTAGGGGGTGGTGGTACAGGAAACAAAGTCTTGGAATTGACACTTAAATATTAAAATTTTTCAATCCAGCTTGTACATGCCTGAAAACCACTGAAAAGGTTTATGGTAAAATGAATATAAAATGTTATAGTAATCTCAGGTGTTGTGAAGATTTTTACAATAAGTTTTATGAAAGAAAGTGAAAGTGAAGTCGCTCAGTTGGGTGGGACTCTTTGTGACCCCATGAACTGTAGCCCGCCAGGCTCCTCTGTCCATGGAATTCTCCAGGCAAGAATACTGGAGTGGGTAGCCTTTCCCTTCTCCAGGAGATCTTCCCAGCCCAGGGATCAAATCCAGGTCTCCCGCATTGCAGGCAGATTCTTTTCTGTCTGAGCCACCAGGGAAGCCCCATAGTAATCTCATGTGTTCTGAAGATTTTTTTTACAATAACTTTTATAAAATAGTTCAAATTTTATTTCCTAAAGTTATTTCTTTAAAATAATCTCCAGGAAAAACATATTGCGACTTGACTTCTCTTGCTCCACAGCTTATTTTATTCATATAACATTCCTGCTTCTGCATTCTGTGTGTGTCTGTGCGTGAGCCAGTCATGGGTCTGACTGGATATCTTGCTCTTCAGGGAGCTGGGTTTATCTCTTTTTATGATAGGCATCCAAGCTCTTCAATGTTAGATAAAATAACGTGCGGCCCTTCCATAGCACCGGACTCTGGCCAGTTCTCTTTTTAGAAGTCCGCTTAAGATTCAGAAACTTCTCTGTTACATCCATATTTTGTCCTGGCTCCCATGATCTATCAATACTTTAGGCAATAGAGTTCTTGGAAATTGAAGGGCACAGTGATATTAAACAGTGTGTTTAAATGTAAAGAACTTATTCAAGTAAAATTTGATCCAGGTTTGACATTAGATTTCTATTCAAATGTAGGCGGTAAAGACCACACAGAAGCCAAACCTAAACTGGTGTAAAGCTATAATAATAAAACATTGATCCTGAAGTGTAGGACACTGTGAGTGTTTTCAATAAACCTGTTGTTTTCCACGCAATTCACTTCAGAACAAAGGGTTGCTTCCGTTGAACTTTTTTGAAGTATTGCTCTCAACCAATATTTTAATGTCAAAACTTTCTTTGTGTACCAAATCCTGCAGTGCTTAAAATAACAAAGCATATATACCATCCATACCTCTATTGGTTAGATGCTGGTGATGCCTCTCTGGTATTCCACAGAGATTCTTCCATCCAGTATAGCACAGACATGACACCTATAGAACCGAAAATCAAAAATCTCAAGAGCTTATTATTAAGGCACTAGGCAATATATTTAAATTGAAATGTAAAGCTGTGTTCTCAAATATCAGTATGTAACACATGATTTTCAGAGAAGGCAATGGCAGCCCACTCCAGTACTCTTGCCTGAAAAATCCCATGGATGGAGGAGCCTGGTAGGGTTCAGTCCATGGAATCACTAGGAGTCGGACATGACTGAGAGACTTCACTTTCACTTTTCACTTTCTTGCATTGGAGAAGGAAATGGCAACCCACTCCAGTGTTCTTGCCTGGAGAATCCCAGGGACAGGGGAGCCTGGTAGGCTGCCGTCTATGGGGTCGCACAGAGTTGGACACAAGTGAAGTGACTTAGCAGCAGCAGCAGCAACAAATGATTTTATAAGAAATATTAAAATAGTACTATACCTGGAAAAGGGTAATGTAGAAAATACTATCATTTCTTAAAAATCAACACTTTCAAGATAATAAACCATGTTTTGTTTTAATAATGCTTTGAGCTTGCGCTGAAAGACAACAACAAATAGAAACTCCTAATAATTTTTGTTTCTATATTTTTATTATTGTTCTGGTTATTTATGAACAAAATGATTTATATGATATAAAACATTAACAACCATAACCTGAAATATAAAAATATATATTCCTGTATATATGAATTCTTGATCTCTGATACTTTAAAAAAATTCTTCATATCTATATATTTTTCATCTTACTAAATATATATTCTAATGGGTTATAAGAAAAATAAGAAATGGGAAAATATGCATATCTTAACTCATAGATCTTAGTATGTGAATTGGGGCAATATAATTAAAAAAATAGAGTCCAATACTGTGTGACCATAGCTGAATATGTAAGAGCAATTAGGAAAATAACAGCTTCTTTAAGGTTCAGACGTCTACAACTTAATTAGTTGCTTTTTTATTTGGATAACATGCTGTATGCTTGCTTCAAGATTATAAAAATGAACTTGTCATAAATAACAATTTTAATGAAGAGTATCAGATATGTGATTTGTCTAATATCTCAGGATCAGAGAGTAATTTTTAACATCTTCCTGTTCATATAGCCAGTAACAGACTCATAGTAGGAATATTTCCATTTTAAGGAATGAGAATGGCTTATGGTTACAGCACATGTACACATCATAGCTGGTGGGCAGAACTATAACATATAAACATAAACATACATAGGCATATAGGAGTACAGACATCTGATCAAAGTGCATCCACGCAAACAATGAACATAGTGTAAACAAGTATCTGTTCATTGGAAGGACTGATACTAAAGCTGAAACTCCAGTACTTGTGGCCACCTCATGCGAAGAGTTGACTCATTAGAAAAGACCCTGATGCTGGGAGGGATTAGGGGCAGGAGGAGACGGGGATGACAGAGGATGAGATGGCTGGATGGCATCACCGACTCGATGGACAGGAGTTTGAGTGAGCTCCGGGAGTTGGTGATGGACAGGGAGGCCTGGCGTGCTGCAATTCATGGGGTTGCAAAGAGTTGGACACAACTGAGCGAATGAACTGAACTGAACTGAAAGAAGCATCTGTATTCATTCCTGAGCTAGGCCTATATTTAGTTCACATATTCCTTTATCGATGAAATTGTAATAGAGCGCAAAGTCAGTGTTGATGAAAATTGTAATTTTTAGTGTTGTTACCGACTTGTAATGTGTACATGCTAATATCATTTCTTAAACTGAGGGCAAACAAAGACTAAGCTTTAAATTGTTAGAAACAATTATTTGTGATAATATAATGGTAAGCACATATGATTGTGCATTTATTGAAGCCCAAATAACTGTAAAACACAAAGAACAATCCTTAATGTGATTATTATTGATTTTAGTCAATAATAATATACTGATGCTGGTTTATTATTTCTAACAATTATACCACGGTTATATAATACATTGATGTTCAGGGAAACTGTGTGTTAAGGTAAGGGGTAGATGTGAGCATTAAATGCAACCTGCTCAACTTTTCTGTAAACCCAGTACTATTCAAAAAAATAGAGTATGTTACTTTAAAAATCATTAAATTTGAGAGTTTAACAGGCAAAGGATTCTTCATTCAAAACTATTGCAACAGAGGAGAGAGATTGTTGCTGTTTCCTTCTCCAAAAGAAAAAACTAGATGATTTATAAACCCTGGGGTGAGCTAACTAACTATTAGGGCCCTTAGGGAAGACTTGGTCATTGCAAATAGGCCATCGCTGCTTGCTAATTGTACCTTATAAGCTGCTACCCTCCTCAGTTCAGTTAAGCAGCTTAGTCGTGTCCAACTCTGCAATCTCCTGGACTGCATCACGCAAGGCCTCCCTGTCCATCATCAACTTCCGGAGCTTGTTCGAACTCATGTCCATCAAGTTGGTGCTACCATCTGACCATCTCATCCTCTGTCATCCCCTTCTTCTCCTGTCTTCAATCTTTCCCAGCATCAGTGTCTTTTCTAATGGGTCAGTTCTTTGCATTAGTTGGCCAAAATATTGGAGCTTCAGCTTACTTTCTTTATGGTCCAACTCTCACATCCGTACATGATTACGGGACAAACCATAAGGGACTGTGAAATCAGAGCATTATTTCCTTGAATGCTTAGATCCTTAATGAGTGATTCCCAAGTCCTTGAGAAAGACATTCCTGGCTTGTCAAACTGAGTAGAGGCTGGAGTAAGATTTGTATCTCCAAAGGCAAGGGAAAGAATTTGCAATTACAGATTTTATAAAGTAAATTCTCTAAAAAAGGTGAGGTCAGGAACCTGTAACCAGGAAGAAAGCTAAGATTTACTCAAGGGGCTTCGAAATTTTCTTGGTCACAATGTATGCAGAAACACTGAAAAAATTTCCTGAAAAATGTAGATCATTAATTTTAATCCACAATCCAATAAAGCTTAGTCACTTTAGCCTGCTCCCATGGCATAAACTTGAATGCAAAATTATATTATCCAACTTCACCTAAGTTAGCTGTTAGTAGAACTTGAAACAGCCATAATTACTTCTACTTAATTAGGCTAAATGGAAAGCTTTTCTTAGCATTTTCTTCCTTGAATTTGCAAAATATAATTGCATTTTCTCTTTCATATTCATTCAACTATCACCAGAGCAAAGACAAACACTTTGTTTTTAAAGATTTGTAGCAAACAGTTCAAGTTGCAATCTGCAGCACTACAGAATTTTCCAATAATTCAGAAGCAGAAAATAGCTTAAGAAATGTTATCCTTGGGCTGTTTATATCTTTGGCAAAGAAAGTTCATTTAATATAATTATTCATTCTTTACATTTTTACATGGAACATGTCAGTCATCAAACTACTGTCCCTAGGCAGTAAATTTTAAATTCCTGGAAGTGGATCTCTTGAAAGAAAATCTAAACAGGATTTTAAGCTAGCATTAGGCTATGAACCACTAGTCATACTTAGATTTCAGCCATCTGTCTAGTGATAGTGAAGTATATGAAAATAATAAGATTGTTAATAGACTAATTTGACTATAAAACCACTCCATTCTCAGAGCTCAAGAATTCCTTATCAACCTATGAATAATTTATGAGAGGATGTTATATTTTCATTGTGGAGATTTCAAAATTGTTAACTGAAAAAAAAACTGAGAAATACATATTTAATTATATAATTAATTTATCTAATTAGTGGGAACTTTCCATAGTAACATTCACAAACAGATGAAAAATAAGCTTATTCAATTGGAAAAGGTGGAAAGCTAGCTCAAAATAATTTAAAAGGATTGAAGATGTGTAATCAAGCAAATATTAACAAAGGAAAGAGAGTGAAGCTCTAATATTCACACACACACACACAATTCTAAAGACAGGACATCTATTTTCCAATTCACCATGTTGAAGAGCATCTCCTCTGCACCTGTAATTGCTGACAAACTTCTGAAAGAATGGTGGAATTTCTCTTTGGGATGTCTTTCCCAACCATATGGACAATCTGGATTGCTTGCTAGGATATATATTGTCCATCTTTTTAAAAATAATGACAAATAATGGCATATTAAATGACTTGTAGTTCCAATAAATAGGTCAGTCTTCCCCCTACTTGATTCTCTGCATGAGGGGTAGGTAGTTTGCAGATCTTTCTTCTGTGGGAGAGTATAAACATAACAACAGCTGCCCCATCCCGTGCCCCTAGGACTCCTTTTTTGCTCATTACTCCCTCTATTGCATCTTTTCCAAAGAAACACATGGCTCCATTGTCGCCTTGCTGTTGTCCAGTTGCCCAGCCATGTCCACCACTGTGTGACCCCGTGGACCGCAGCGCTCCAGGCCTCCCTGTCCCTCACCATCTCCGGAGTTTGCCCAAGTTCATGTTCATTCATTGGTGTTCAGTCATCTCATCCTCTGATTCCTTCTTTTCCCTCTGCCCTCAGTCTTTCCCAGCATCAGGGACTTTGCCAGTGAGTCGTCTGTTGCCTCAGATAACCAAAATACTGGAGCTTCAACTTCAGCGTCTGTCCTTCCAGTGAATATTCAGGGTGGATCTCCCTCAAGATTGACTGGTTTGTTCTCCTTGCTGTCCAAGGGACTTTGAGGAGTCTTCTCCAGCGCCACAGTTTGAAAGCATCTGTTCTTTGGCATTCTGTCTTTATGGTCCAGCTCTCACAACCATACATGACCACTGGGAAAACCATAGTCTTGACTTTTGCTGACCTTTGTCAGCTGAGTAATATCTTTGCTTTTCAATGCACTGTTTAGGTTTTTCATAGTTTTCTGGCACCTAAATGGATTATTAAACACTAAGTATATCATCTCCAAATTACTGCAAAAAAAAAAAATACTTGATGAAGCTAAGGGTAAAGACATGGTAAAGTTGGGGCTAGGATGCATTAAAAGAACAAGAGGAAAGCTGAGAATAGCTTTGTCTGGATCAGAAAGTAGTTTCAATGCATTGGACTAGAATGGGTAGACTCTATTGCCATTTTGTTTAAATTGTTTTGGATTTAAAAACAGATTCTGGATTTGGTTACAGACTTTTATTTCTTTGATTGGGTTCACCCATTTAGTTTTGGTTTAGAGATTGTTGACTACTCAGGTTCAAACTTTTTCCCATATCAATATTATCCACATACTTTAATGAAACTACGTTCCTCCCCAGATGGTAATGAACTCCTCTGCATTTTAGAATTTGTATCATAATATTTGTTTTAAATTATCATCTGAGGGGTAAAATCCTTAGATAAAATATTTCAATTCTAACTAAGCTTCCTGCATGCTTTAAAATTCTTTATTTTTACATGAATTTGTGATACATAATTTATGTTTATAAATCAGAAATTCTGTCTTCCCTGCAGGATTTAGGGTTATAGGAAAAAAGCATGGCTTTTCTTGAGAATCTTCCCCCCGATCATTAATGAAAATATAAAATAGTGTCTAAGTAAAATTCTTAAGAAATCCTTCTGTTTATTCAAGAGACAAAAATTAATGCATTTCAATCTAATGATCTAAAAGACAAATACCTATCTTGTTCTCAGTATTTTTCAGTGCTGTGGGAAATAAAACATGCATTATGCTCCTTTGCCAGGAGCAACCTCAGGTGCTTAAATCATTCAGTAATGTTTGTGTCAAACAAAGAAATGTAAAATTGAAGGAAAAACTAGAATTACTGGGATAAACATTACATACTGGGATTATGGAAAATGAATAGAACACAAACATCGCTCTTGAAGAACTCTTCACAGAATATAAAATAAAGAAGATGCACTGTAATTGAAATAGCACATGATAAGTTCAATAGTACAGATGAAAGCAAAAGGTGGTAGATGTCTATTCTGGTGAATGTTAGGAAGGAGGATACAATGGAATGAATCTTGGGGGATGAATATGCATTTCCTAGATAGCAAGTGGTTACTGGTTGTTTCCAGCAGAAGAAACAACGTCTGTAAAGGTATGAATGGTCAGAGAAATTTGCCCCATTGAGAAATGTTAATTAGCATACGGGTCATAGCTGCTAAGTCACTTCAGTCGTGTCCGACTCTGTGTGATCCCATAGACGGCAGCCCACCAGGCTCCCCCGTCCCTGGGATTCTCCAGGCAAGAACACTGGAGTGGGTTGCCATTTCCTTCTCCAATGCATTTTAAGTGAGAAGTGAAAGTGAAGTCGCTCAGTCATGTCTGACTCTTAGCGACCTCATGGACTGCAGCCTACCAGGCTCCTCCGCCCATGGGATTTTCGAGGCAAGAGTACTGGAGTGGGGTGCCATTGCCTTCTCCATACGGGTCATAGGGTAGGTGGCAAATACAATCTAAACAGCTAGAGTCTCTCCTTCTTGTGAAGGGTTGTAAACTGTTATGAGTGAAGCAAAGGGGAGGGGGTGTCATTGAATGCATTAAGCAAGAGAACAATATGAACACATTTGAATTTTTTGCAGCCATAGGGTAAGTCTACATTAGGAACAAATGATACTACAGATAGAAAAATCAGTTAGATTAATACGATAGATAAGAACTGATCAGAGATTGGGGAGAGTGTTAATACAGCTCTAAAATAGTCCTATGATATTCAAGCCTGTTTTACAGATGACATAAAATAACCATGGCAGGACAATACTGGTCCTTCAAAGATATCTAAATTCTAATCTGTGGAACTTGTAAGTCTGTTAATTTACATAATAAAGGGGGCTGTGTAAACAAGATTAAGTTAAATATTTTAAGATGAGGGGAGAATCTGGATCATCCATTTGGGTCCAATAGAGTTACAAGTTTACCTGTGAGAGGGAGCTGGCTGGAGGATCAGAGTTAGAATAAAGGGGATGTAGTGACAGAACTAGAGATTGGAGTGAGACAGCGCAAGCCAAGGAACCAAAGTGGCTTTTAAAAGAGAGAAAAAGCAAGGAAACAGATTCTCTTCTGATGCTTCCAGAAAGAACACCTTGATTTTGGATTCCTGGATTCCAAAACTGTGAGAGAATAAATCTGCATTGTTTTAAACCCCTTCATTTGTAGTTATTTGGTTTCTTCAATAGTAAGAAATCGGTATAGTAATCTATCCAGTAAGTGAGAATTTTGAATTTGAAATAAGAATCTCTTATCAACACACTTGCTCCTTCCCCCAACCCGAGTCTCAGTTTTCTTAGACGTAAAATGAGTTGATGATACTGTGTGAGTTCTGAAGTCTGTTCCCAAGTAAGAATTCATGAGTTTACATATGATTGTAAAGGCATAGATGATTGTAAATGAACAAATGAAAGATGTTCTGAACTGCTTTTATACCAAATAAGTAGCCTATATGTATAATTGATTTGAGTATTAACTTTAAAATGGCTGAAACATATTATCCACAACAAACTTCTGCTAGATCCCCCGAGACTCCAGAATATGGTTGCTGATTAACATATCTTCTTAAAATACGTAATTACAGAAGTAGAGAAGACACTGCAAGCCAGAGACCTGCTGTGACAAGAGGGAATTGTGAGTTCAATCAGTCTGCATTCAGAGTAACAGATTGTGAAACCATGGGGGGGAAAAAAGTCTCCTGAGGTAATTTTATCTCAAATCTATAATCCATAAAAAAGGAACAAATTATGTGCAATCCATCACCTTTTAATTGAGCTGTGAATTTGAACTGTTTTAAGAATAATTAAAAGGAATCCATTTGCACAATTATCTAAATGTATAGTTTCCTTTATGGGACTAAATTTATTATTTTGTGGGGCAATGAACCCTGAACAATTAATTGTGATATTAAATATTAAAATGCAGTTTAACATGATGCAAAATTATTTATATCTCTATAATTATAAAAGTATTATACTGTGATGGCTTGGAATTACTAAATGTTTAGGGGGCTTCTCTGAAAAAGAATAGAACATAGCAAATAGCTATACTTGTGCAGTTTTAAATGTTCATATGGTGTGGAAAAATAATTCAATGAGCATAAGGTAGTTAGTCCTTACCTTTTGAACCTAGATATTCTTATTATTCTAAAACCTTATTAGAGATACTTACCAAGCCTCCTTTGAACACTAAACAATAGTGGAAGCAATTAGCGTTTGCCAAATTAATAAAACTAATTGCATGCTTGTGTATATACACACATATATGTGTGTGTGTGTGTGTGTGTGCATGCATGTAGGCACTCAGTCGCTTCAGTACTGATTCTTTGAGACCCCATGGACTGTAGCCTGCCAGGCTTCACTGTCCTTGGGATTCTCCAGGCAAGGATACTGGAGTGAGTTGCCATGCCCTCCTACAGGGCATCTTCTTGATCCAGGGATGGAACCCACATCTCTTGCATCTCATGCACTGGCAGGGGATTCATTATCTCTAGATGCCAGGCTTCACTGTCCATGGGATTCTCCAGGCAAGGATACTGGAGTGAGTTGCCATGCCCTCCTACAGGGCATCTTCTTGATCCAGGGATGGAACCCACATCTCTTGCATCTCATGCACTGGCAGGGGATTCATTATCTCTAGTGCCTGGAAGATCCCATGCTTGTATGCTGTGCTAAGTGGCTCAGTTGGGCCTGACTCTTTGCGACCCCATGGACCATAGCCCATCAGGCTCTTCTGTGCAGGGGCAATTTCTGGGCAAGAACACTGGTGTAGGTTGCCATGCCCTCCTCCAGGGGATCTTCTCAACCCAAGGATCAAACCCAGGTCTCCTGCATTGCAGGTGGATTTTTACCATCTAAGCCACCAGGTAAGCCTGAAATACTGGACTGGTTAGCCTATCCCTTGTCCAGGGGATCATCCCAACCCAGGAATCAAACCTGGATCTCCTTTATTGCAAGCAGATTTTTTACCAGCTGGGCTACCAGGGAAGCCCCATGCTTGTTATATGTATGTATGTATATATTTATATCCCGGTGATTATCATAGGCTTAACATCACAAGAACTGGAATCCTGCAGTGCTTATTTAAAATCAGCTGATTTTTCAAAACTGTAACAAGAATAGAATTTGTTATGAAGACAAATGTAAGACCCAACTATAGTCTTCCAGAATAATTAACTTCCCTGTGAGTATCTGAGAATGGTCTTCTTGGTTTCATATGCTAAGGCCATGAAGAAAAATGTAAAATCCAAGGTAGTTAATTTAAAATCTATGAGAAAACCCAACATCAAATATAATTTTCAAATACAGCATCCTCTACTAACATCAAACATTGCATATGCTCTTAACAACAGATGACATATTCATACCATTTATTTTATTTTTGTATTATTGCTTAAGTAATGCAGATTTGCTTTCTAGTACCAATTCCTGGCAATAAAATTTGTTATTTGAAATATACAGTATTATCATGGTCATATTTTTACAAGCAAGTAATAAATAAAAGGTGATATAAAGAGTGATAAAAATCTATACATAGAAGATGCCACACAAAGGGCATATAGTCTCTGTTAAAGGAAGATTTTATAGTCTGCTATCATTTTAATCAAATCCATTGGTTGCAAGACATTTAGGTCAAGAGAATTTTCTTGGAATCCGCCTTCCATCTCAGGAATATCCAAGAACATACAAAATTCTCTCATTGGTTGAACTTAGAAAAACCTTTACACCCAAGAGAAAGTGAATGTGTTTGTCCCTCAATCATGTCCAACTCATTACGACCCCATGAACTGTAGCCCGCCAGGCTCCTCTGTCCATGAGATTCTCCAGGCCAGAATACTGGAGTCAGTAGCCGTTTCCTTCTCCAGGGGATCTTCACAACCCTGGAATCAAACCCAGGTTTCCTGCATTGCAGGCAGATTTTTTACCATCTTTACCAGGGAAGCCAAATCTGTATTTATTTAATATATTAAGATATATCATGCATGCTTTCACAGTTTCTGATAAAATTCAGAACTGTCTCAGAAACTATGCTTGACTATAAAGAGAAGAAAATCATGCAGATTAAAAATGAGTGGAATATTTATATCACTTCTAAAGATGATCTTATTCTGCAATCAAAGACTACCCAATGTTTGGAGAGTGCATCCTTTATAGAATGACCAACGAAGAATATATAGAGCTGTGGAATATCCTTGACAGAAAAGAAAGTTAAACTAATACATGCATTAACAGTTTCATAACTAAAGGTGCATTCCATTTCCTAAATTCTCTGCCCTTTCTTAGCATTAATTAAGGCATCACTCAGGACAAGCCTGGTCATATTTATCTGTATACTTATCTATATTATGGGATTTATCATACCAGGCAAGCTATGGTCCATGGGGTCACAGAGCTGGACACAACTGAGCGACTCAGTACCCACACACAGTAAGCAATAATGGCGTACTAACCCTGGTGGCTCAGTGGTGAGCAATCTGCACGCTGATGTAGGCGATGAGGGCTCACTCTCTCGGTTGGGAAGATCCCACGGAAAAGTAAACGGGAACCCACTCCAGTATTCTTGCCTGGAGAACCACATGGACGGAGGAGCCTGGTGAGCTACAGTTCATGGAGTTGCAAAGAGTCAGACATGACTTAGTGACTGAACAATCACACCAACAACAGAATGGTTAAATATCAATTAATATGTCCTTTCTTCCTATTTTCAATGTGGAACACAAGGTTTTAATTGAATATATTACCTTTTTGATACCAGTATTATATCATAAGAAAATTGGAAGAATCCAAATTGTGAGAGAGACTTGCTGTCTTGGAGTTTACCATCTGAAAGTCCTATATGGCAGTATAAGGGGTATAAGCCAAGATGGCAGTATAAGGAGAATGTAAAAGGAGTAACACAAATAAGCATAAGATAAATCAAAATTTATGAGGAGACAAGTCTTGTGATAGATTTTTAAGTGCCTTCACTAAGAAAAGGGAACCCTTCTACCCTGTTGGTGGGAATATAAGTTGGCACAGCCCCTGAAGACCAATATGGAGTTTCCTCAAAAACTAAAAATAGACTTATCATATGATCCAGCATATGTATCAACATACAAAACTATAATTCAAAAAGACACATGCACTTGTATGTTCATAGCAACATAGTTCATAACAGCTAAGACATGGAAATAGTATAAATGTCCCTCAACAGATGAATGGATAAAGAAGCTGTGAGACACACGATGGAATATGACTCTGCCACAAAAAGTAACGTAACAATGTCATTTGCAGCAACATGGTTGGACCTAGAGATGTTCATACCAGGTGAAATAAGCCACATACAGACAAATACTGTATCATATCACTTACACGTGGAATCTAAATTATGACAGAAATGAACCCATCTATAAAACAAAAACAGACTCGCAGACAAAGAGAATCAGCTTGTGTTGCCAAGGGAAGGTGGGAGAGTGGTGAACTGAGAGTTTGGGGTTTGCAGATGCAAACCATCTTATATAGAAAGGACGAGCACAAGGTCCCACTGGAGAGCACAGGGACTGTGCTCAGTGTCCTGTGGAAGAGCCTAGTTGGAAGGAATTCTTCACAGAATCTCTCTCTCTCTCTATATATATATATACACACATATATATGTGCGTGTAATGAATCACTTCGCTATATGGCAGAAATTGACACAACATTGTAAAGCAACAACACTTCAGTTAAAAAAAAAAAAAAAACAACACCTCCACTAAAATGGCTTAAAAATAACATCTTAAAAATATTCCATCTGTCTACATATAGTTTCTTCTTTACTAGCTGCGATGAAGTGAAGTCACTCAGTCATGTCTGACTCTTTGAGCCCCATGTACAGTAGCCTACCAGGCTCCTTTGTCCATGGGATTTTACTAGTTATATACTTGGTAAAAGGAGAGGGCTGAAGTGGGAGGAAGGTTAGGAAGTTAAATTCATGGGAATCTCCTGGAGATTTTCCTTGCTGTCATATCTGGACCTCTCTGGGAACTCGGATAAAGGAAATCTGGCTTCAGAATGGTCAGGACGCATGAGAAGCAGGAAGTTCCCTTATGTGTACTAGGTACTGTGAAGCCAGACCTGGCCCAGCCAGGCTGCCCAGCTCTCACATTCAGAGACTGCACTTGGGTGACAATCATGGGACGTCTTGGAGCTATCATCCCTCCATGAACGGGTGATAGCAGGGCATAGCAGACCCCGGATTCCTAGAACAGTGGAAAAGAGATTTTTATCTTAGACCAGACCGTCAGAGAGTGTTGGTGGCTCAGTCGTGTCCCACTCTCTGCGACCCCATGGACTCTAGCCCACCTGGCTCTTCTGTTCCTGGGATTCTCCAGCCAAGAATACTGGAGTGGGTAGCCTTCCCCTTCTCCAGGGGATCTTCCTGACCCAGGGATCGAACCCAGGTCTCCTGCATTGCAGGTGAATGCTTTACCATCTGAGCCATATATACGTAAGGACTTCCCTGGTAGCTCAAATGGTAAAGCATTTGCCTGCAATGCGGAAGACCTGGGTTCAATCCCTGGGTCAGGAAGATCCCCTGGAGAAGGAAAGGCTACCCACTCCAGTATTCTGGCCTGGAAAATCCCATGGACTGTATCGTCCTTGGGGTCACAAGGAGTCAACATGACTGAGTGACTTTCACACAGACCTTCAGAGGGTGTTTGGCCCACCAATCCCATACACTGTCTGAGATAATAAAGTTGTGGGTGCAGGGCTCCCCCATCTAGCAGACAGACACTGGCATCAGTGGCAGAGCCATCCTGGTGCTGTTTCAGGACAGCTGCCCGACTCTGAGACTGCCCTGCTCCCGACACAGGTCTCATCTCTTTCTACCCCAGTTGGTCTTCTACACTATTATGAAAAAGCGCTTTCTGACATTATCGTTTGAGTGCTATACAGTAGACACACTTAGAACATTTATCGAGTGAACCTGTAACTCTGAATGCATCTCCAAAAATATTTGCCCTTTTTCTGTCTTTTTGGCACTATCTCATTCCCCTCAGCCAGATATCTTGGAGTCAGCCTTGACTCCTAGAGACAGCACTTTCCTTAAAGTTAAAGCCACATCCTTTAGTATTGGTAACAGGTGACTTATAACTGGACTCACTTTTCTTTTCCTCTTCAGTTCAGTTCAGTTCAGTTCAGTCACTCAGTCGTGTCCGACTCTTTGCGACCCCATGAATCGCAGCACGCCAGGCCTCCCTGTTCATCACCAGCTCCCGGAGTTCATTCAGACTCACGTCCATCGTGTCCGTGATGCCATCCAGCCATCTCATCCTCAGTCGTCCCCTTCTCCTCCTGCCCCCAATCCCTCCCAGCATCAGAATCTTTTCCAATGAGTCAATTCTTCTCATAGGTGGCCAAAGTACTGGAGTTTCAGCTTTAGCATCATTCCTTCCAAAGAAATCCCAGGGCTGATCTCCTTCAGAATGGACTGGTTGGATCTCCTTGCAGTCCAAGGGACTCTCAAGAGTCTTCTCAGGCCCCAGAAATATACTTTCCTTTGGACTTCCCTGGTGAGTCAGATGGTAAAACATCTGCCTACAATGCAGGAGACCCGGGTTCAATCCCTGGGTTGGGAAGATCTGGAGAAGGAAATGGCAACCCACTCCAGTACTCTTGCCTGGAAAATTCCACGGACAGAGAAGCCTGGTAGTCTACAGTCCATGGGGTTGCAAAGAGTTGGACACGACTGAACGACTTCAGTTTCACTTCACTTGGGGCTTTCAGTAGCTCCCCAGCGTTTTATTCAGCATCTGCTAGTATTCAGCATTATTTTAGGCACGAGGCATATACTTGCTAACAAGCGTTAGCCATATATCTGGCCCTGGGCTACATCCTAGGATATAGAATTGAGAAGAAACAACTTTTGAATTCAAGGATCTCACAGCCTGATGGGCCACGTACACCGCCGCCACAGTCTGAAGAGAGACTGCATTTCCTTTAACATTTCACCCTATATAATATATGAATCCTAAAGCATTTACTAAAGGCTCAGGAGAAGGCAATGGCGCCCCACTCCAGTACTCTTGCCTGGAAAATCCCATGGATGGAGGAGCCTGGTGGGCTGCAGTCCATGGGGTGGCAAAGAGTCAGACACGACTGAGCGACTTCCCTTTCACTTTTCACTCTCATGCATTGGAGAAGGAAATGGCAACCCACTCCAGTGTTCTTGCCTGGAGAATCCCAGGGACGGGGGAGCCTGGTGGGCTGCCGTCTATGGGGTCGCACAGAGTCGGACACGACTCGAGCGACTTAGCACCAGCACAGTTATATACAACAAGAGGAGGAAAGCAGCTGATTAAAATAAGTCTTTATGCAGTGTTCTTATTTCCAGATTTGCAGATGTGAGTGAACACATCACACTGATTATAAACCTCTTAAGTGACCTAAATACAAAAAAAGGACATTTCAAGTTAGATACTAGAAAAGGATTGAGTTGTAGAATATTCAAGACAGAGTGAAAGGCTTAAAGTTAAAGGAACTGTAAGTCAGATTAAGATTATGATTAATGGTCTCTGATGCTATATGGGCCTTTCATGCGTCTGAGAAATCATTCCTTGTTTTAGCAACTCATTATTTTTTCTATCACTATTCAAGTCGGCCATTGAAGATAGTCTCCTGTTTCCTCTAAACTCCGACATATCCCGAGACTCAGCATACCATTTGCTTCGTGTATCGGTGAGAAAGCGCAGCTGATTAGATGAGAAGGCGTGTAGCCTCTCCCGCACCCCCGCCGCCTGCGGCTGTGTTCACACTCTGTGCTGTCTCCAGAGTAGAACTGTCCCGTGCTCTGAGACGAGGTAGCTGTCTTAGGTGGGTTTGTCTCCTAAACAGGAGCTTCCCAGGTGGTGCAGAAGTAAGGAATCCACCTCCCAGCGCAGCAGACATGAGTTCAGCCCCCGGGTCAGGAAGATCCCCTGGCAGAGGCAATGGCAATCCCCTCCGGTATTCTTGCCTGGACTAGTCCACGGACAGAGGAGGCTGGCCAGCTGCGGTCCATGGAGTCGCGGAGTGGACGTGACTGAGCAACTGAGCGTGCGTGTGCACACACACACACACACACACACTCACACTCAGACCTTGAAATAAGACTCCCTTCCCAGCAGCTTGTGTGGGAAGTGATCCCAGGAAAGAAAGGAAGAGAAAGGGTAAAACGGGCAGTGACAAAGGCCTTCCCTAAGGGTATCTGTGTTCTCATCCTGAGACAGGTGCGCAGTATCGTATTTTTTTCTTTCCAAAATGTCTTCACAGATGCAGTGAAATGAAGGATTTTGAGATGCGAGGTTTATCTAGGACTATCCAGGTAGATCCTCCACGACATCACAGGTGAGCTCAGGAAAGAGGAAGAGGGAGACTATTCACCAAGAAGAGCAACAGCAGTGAGCAGGCCCGGGGCTGGACGGACCCAGCCGGGAGAGCCGCAGGCCGGCAGCGCCAGGAGCTGAAGGGCGTGGGGGCCGACCCTCCGCGGAGCCCGCGGGCCTCCGCTTCGGCCCCGCGATGCGGGCTGCAGATCGTGTGCCTTCCGATTTGTGAGAACAGGTTGCTCTTTTTGAAGCTACCGCCTTTGTGGTATTAATGTATGTCAATATTATTTCTATAAACATACTTTTCAATAATCTGGCCCCCCAAAAAAAGAACTCTTGTCACAAAAGTCTGAGGGTATTTGAATTATTTTGGAATATCCTATCTATTTCATTTTTAGGCATTTGATTTTGTGGCTTTATAACTGACTGTGCTGTATATGAGGCTAATTTTAAGGCAGTATGAATTTTATGGATATGAGACTAGAACTTTTGTCAAAATTCCTTGTATATAGAATAGTTAGAAAATATTACTTATTATATATTAAGATAAAATCTATTTCAATTCCACAGCTCAATATATTTCTATAAAAATAATTATCAGTTTTTATAAAGCTTTATACTTTAATAATGTTTTAATTAGCATTATGTATTGATTATGTGAATTGGTCTAGGACATAATTAATGTTCTTATCTGCCTGCTTGTGGTATTTTTTCTCCCATATTTTCCATTATATGCTAAGATTTTTCACCATTACATTTTTTAAAAGGTCATGTGAAGGTCAATTAATTAATTTTTGAAGAGAGATTCTTTAAACTTCTTGTGAATTCTGAATGCCTTGGAAAACAGTATTAGCATTATGTATTGATTATGTGAATTGGTCTAGGACATAATTAATGTTCTTATCTGCCTGCTTGTGGTATTTTTTCTCCCATATTTTCCATTATATGCTAAGATTTTTCACCATTACTTTTTTTAAAAGGTCATGTGAAGGTCAATTAATTAATTTTTGAAGAGAGATTCTTTAAACTTCTTGTGAATTCTGAATGCCTTGGAAAACAGTATTAGAGTTGAATAATATTGCAATACATAAAGAGATGTTTTTAATTTAGCATAATTTAAAGTATATGCTTGATATGCACTGCCAAGGTTTGCCAATAATTGCATTTTTAAAACTACTTTATGGCCGTAAATATTCTAGTCTGAGTTCCCTCATTACTGCAGTAGCAAAGTGATAGAAGTAATTTTATAATCACTGCTGTATTCCTGAAAATCAGTGCACTATCTATCACACGATAGTGCTCATGAATGCTCACTGAGTGGTATATACTGACTATGACATAGATAATGAAAACTGCTCAGGCCCTGACACAGGTGAAAACAAGGGCATTGCTTAATTCTGCTCAAACAGAAGTGCTGCTTGGATTACTTTTAATAATTAATCATTTTCATATAAATTCCTTTAAATTTAAACTCAAAGATACAAATGCCACATAAATGATGTACATTATTATTGAAGATAAAATAAAATGCACAGATATTAAGTGAAGAGATAAGTGAGTTATGACAGTTATACACATAGACAGGGGAGCCTGGCAAGCTCTACTCCATGGGGTCACGAAGAGTCAGACACGCTGAGCTAGGTAGACTGTAACTACCGTTCAAATTGAGATGGAGAGTTGTCTTCACAGCCCAAAGGTTCCCTCGTGTTTTTTTACACATCTGTTTGAATTTGTCGTGTATAAACAGCAATTGTCATGCAGTTTGTGTTGTTTTGTGACTAGCGTCTTTTATTCAGCCCAAAGTGTGTTTTTCTATGATTCATCCATGTTGTTGCAGACATTAGATTTTGTACCTTTTATTGCTGTACAGTATCATATTGCATGAATATATGAATATATCATAACTTGACATGTGGCTATCTTGAGTGTCTGGCTACTACAAATAAAGCTGTAAGAAACTTTCTTGTGCAAGATTTTGGAGGATGTATATTTTAAGTTTTGTTATGCAAGTACTTTGGACCATAAAGAAGGCTGAGTGCTGAAGAATTAATGCTTTTGAACTGTGGCGTTGGAGAAGACTCTTGAGAGTCCCTTGGACTGCAAGGAGATCCAACCAGTCCATCCTAAAGGATATCAACCCTGAATATTCATTGGAAGGACTGATGCTGAAGCTGAAGCTCCAATACTCTGACCATTTGATGAGAAGTGTGGACTCATTGGAANTGGTATCACAATGTTCATGTGAATGTATAAATAAATAAATAAATAAATATATATATATATATATATGCAATTGAATTGTATTTTAACTGTTCCTAGTCTTCTCTAATCTTTATATTTTTCATTTTTTTATCTTTTTTTGCAGCAGATAAGAATTACTGAATGCATATGAGGAGGATAAAT
The DNA here is from genome assembly GCA_006410635.1 of Cephalophus harveyi. Taxonomy (NCBI): domain Eukaryota; kingdom Metazoa; phylum Chordata; class Mammalia; order Artiodactyla; family Bovidae; genus Cephalophus; species Cephalophus harveyi. The sequence continues at coordinate 19,319 of SJYT01039076.1, forward strand.
ATAGTTTATCAGAAGGGGAAAACACTCAATATGTTCCAATTAAGTATCAGAAGGGGAAAACACTCAGCATATTCCAATTAAGTATAATGATGGCAGTAAATATTTTGTACATTTTTTATTAGCTTGAGGTGGCCTGACAAAAACACCCACATATATGTAAATACATTTGATATATCTTCTTATATATATAAGACCTATTATTCTTATATATATCCCTACATATGAATATGAAATATATATGTGGATATATTCTTATACATTTCCTGTGAATATACATATATGTGTGCATGTATATTTATTTTTAGCAAATTTCTGCAGTGTATAATCTCATAAATAATTGCATGTTCAATTCTATGAAAATTATTAGCCATTTTCTCTCCAAGTATTTCTTCAGACCCACCTCTTCCCAATATCTGCAAACCTAATTAAACTTGCGATATTGTCCAGTACCTCTCAGTATAGCACTTTTCTTTTAATTTTACTTCAATTTGGTTAATATTTAGTGACTTGTCTTCACTATCTTATTTTTCCTGTTATGCTCATTCCCTTATTAAGCCCATCAAATAAATTCCCCCAAAATTAATTGATTCCCTTTTTTAAGTTTTAATTTCCTTTTGAGGGTTTCCTATCTGATTATATATGTTGCCCACCGGATTATTTAGTGTATTTGTATCCCTTTTTAAAAAAAGTGCTTTTCCACTAATTCTAATTTTGGTATGCAGGCTTCTACTGTTATTTTTTCTTTTGGTCATGGATCTCATTTTTTCCTTCCCCACGTTTTGTGCTTGTAAAGTAATTGTAGAGATGGAAGGAGAAAGTTTTCATACTTTCGGCTCTTCCTCTCTCTGGATGTTTGCATCAAAGAATAAATGAGTTTCACTTATAGTTGAGCTGTGTATGTGCGCTCAGTCATGTTTGACTCTTGGCGACCCCATGGACTGTAGCCGGCCAGGCTCCTCTGATCATGGAATTTTCCAGGCAAGAATACTGAAACAGGTTGCCATTTCCTTCTCCAGAGGATCTTCCTGACCTGGGGATCAAACCAGTGTCTCTTGCATTCCCTGCCATTGGCAAGTGGAGTCTTTACCAGCACGGTAGCTGAGTTAGTTCTGTGTGTGTGTGCGTTTTTTTGTTTTTGTATTTATTTTGATGGAGTTAACCACTGGGTTCAAATATTTTGAGACAGAATCAAAATTTTCCTTTAGGTAAGGGTTGCAGTCTGTGAACTAGCGATTCTCCAGTGGCCTCTCTCCTCTCCCCTTGTGTAGTTACTCAGGTACTTTTAGGAAGTCTCTCTTCACCTCGCTGCCTTTCTGCAGCCTTTACTGGGGCTGCTTTAAGGTACTGAAGGTTTCCTGTGCTCAAGGGGATTTCTCTTGGTTTCCTCGGTCTTTCACTACCTTCTTCGGCCCGAGCTGTGAACTCAGCAAAGTCCCCGTGCTCCTTTTGGAGAGTCTCGCTCAGCAGTCTTTTTCTACCCCTGGCTACTTTCAGACTGCTGCCATGCACCTAGAGAGAGCCGTTGCATCTGGGCTAGTTTATTTCCATTTTCCTCGTGCTGCCCCCAGGTTTGCTGAGCCACTGCTGTTCCTTCGTGTCCCTTGATGAATTTCCACTGGCTCTTCTGACCTGCCCTCAGTTCTCAATAGGCCACTGCTTTGCCCTTGCAAGGTACGGATTTCCTCTGTGTGGGGAGAGAACCAGTTGTCCAAGCTGGCCTGTTGAGGCTCTCTCGCCCCTCGTTTTGCAAATAACTGTGACTTCGGAGAAGGCAACGGCACCCCACTCCAGTACTCTTGCCTGGAAACTCCCATGGGCGGAGGGGCCTGGTGGGCTGCAGTCCATGGGGTCGCTGAGTCCGACACGACTGAGCGACTTCACTTCCACTTTTCGCTTTCCTGCATTGGAGAAGGAAATGGCAACCCACTCCAGTGTTCTTGCCTGGAGAATCGCAGGGACGGGGGCTCCTGGTGGGCTGCCGTCTGTGGGGTCGCACAGAGTCGGACGTGACTGAAGCGACCTGGCAGCAGCAGCGACCGCGGAGCGCGCTTACAGCACTGCGCGTGCGCCTCAGGAGGTGCTCCCGGGCCTGAACGGGTGCGGTGTGCCTGCAGGCGTCCAGCCATAACGCGGGGCATTACCGCCGCGTCGGGGCTGTGCGCCTGGGCCAGCCGCGAGAGGGGCTTACAGCGTGTCTGCGGCTGCGGCTGCCGCGTCAGCCGGGAGAGAAGGGCGCCTGCCGTCCCTGTGGCTCCTTGAGTCCTCTTCCCGCCTCTCAGCCCACGCCTTGCCTACCCTGGGCTCCAGCAAATGCTGCAAGCTGTGAACAGCAAGACCAGCGGCGTCAGCGATGCAATGAAGAGCAATACAGGCTGGTTACTTTCCTTAGAGTTCCTACTCTACTCAAAGCCTCTGGCCGTCTGCTGACCTTCAGCTTTGCAAGGACGCCGATCCTAGGGTTTCTTTCTTAGTCCTGCTTTCCTGCCTCTCCTTTTGATGTGCTCCTGTTCATTAGTGGAAACAGTGGCTGATTTATTTTTCTGGGCTCCAAAATCACTGTAGATGGTGATTGCAGCCATGAAATTAAAAGACGCTTACTCCTTGGAAGGAAAGTTATAACCAACCTAGACAGCATATTCAAAAGCAGAATCATTACTTTGCCAACAAAAGTCTGTCTAGTCAAGGCTATGGTTTTTCCAGTGGTCATGTATGGATGTGAGAGTTGGACTATAAAGAAAGCTGAGTGCTGAAGAAATGATGCTTTTGAACTGTGGTGTTGGAGAAGACTCTTGAGAGTCCCTTGGACTGCAAAGAGATCCAACCAGTCCATCCTAAAGGAAATCAGTCTTGGGTGTTCATTGGAAGGACTGATGTTGAAGCTGAAACTCCAATACTTTGGCCACCTGATTGGAAGAGCTAACTCATTGGAAAAAACCCTGATGCTGGGAAAGATTGAGAGTAGGAGGAGAAGGGGATGACAGAGGATGAGGTGGTAGGGTGGCATCACCTATTCGAGGGACATGGGTTTGGGTGGACTCTGGGAGTTGGTGATGGACAGGGAGGTCTGGCGTGCTGTGATTCATGGTGTTGCAAAGAGTCGGACATGACTAAGCAACTGAACTGAACTGAACTGAACTGTTCATCAAAGCCCCCCAGGAAATAATTTCTGTAATTGGAGTTCTTTAAATTTCTAATGTATCAGGCTGGTCTTAACATTGCTATTAAATATCTCTTAATTAAAAGTTCTTACTGGTTACTTTTTATCCTAATATGCACCTTGTTTACAGTTGTTCTCAATCACGGAATTCTGCAATTGATTGATGTTTCTTTGCATGTTTATCTTACTAATTTTTTTTTTTTTTTAGATAGTTTCTCTTGTTTGTGTGGCAATGATGGGAAATTTCTATATTCTAATCAGAAGGGAAGGCCAAACTGTAAGAGTTTTACTCATGCAAGTTTGCTTTAGGGACTAGGTGCTTGAGGGAGGCAAGTATTGTTTTATAGGTTCATCTACTGTTAAACTGGAGTTTTCACACAAAAAAAACCTCTTCTCACATTTATGATGCATAATGAAATTATATATGCTGATCCTAAAATGCAGCAAATGAGATCTGTGATTAGAGAAATATAAAATTAATGCTATAATTTATTTGAGCTGTAATCTGTTATCTGTTGCTGGTCCCATTCCCATTTTAAATGCAACGGTTCTTAACTTAATAAAATGAAATAAAACTTGGGCTTTTTATCTGTCATTGGGGCTTTTCAGTTATAGTCTATCAATGAAACACTACCATTCTGCTAAGTATAATGACTTTCTCTACTCCTACTTTTAAAACACCAATTGATGATAATGTTCTACCATAGCATATCGTTAAAGCTAATTATTAAAGAATCCTCCAAATTTGTATTACCAGAAATACTAGAGGGTTTTTAAATATGGTGACTAATTAGTGCATTTTCAGAAGAGTAGACTAGTAATATTCTACTCCCATTCCATTTACAGTTCTTACTTTTTTTTTAGAAGATAAAGTGCAAGCCTTGTTAAAAATATACACCTAAAATTCATTAGAAATCATTATATTTTGCCCTTATACTGGTTTTGCTGATATAATTATGATCTTGCCTTAATAATCTT
>SJYT01039076.1:23989-46716 GCA_006410635.1 Cephalophus harveyi
GTTTTCTGGAATTAGGCATCATTAAAACTTTAATTAGTATACCTTAGACATATGAAATTTTTATAATTATTGAATATAATGTATAAAATTATTGATCTGTGTATTACTGCAATGAGCAGGCCTCTTTTTCAAATTATTTTACATATTAAAATATATTGTCTCCTGTAAGAATAAGACAGGATATATCACCAGTTGCTTTGATTTTCATAAAGTAATTGTTAAGAAGTCTGGTTGAAAATAATAGAATTCAAAAGTTTTTTATGACAGTATGACTCAATTATTTGATCTATTTCTATATTATTATACACTGAGAAGTTAATATGTTACTTGAATTCTTTGAATGCAAGTAATTGGAAACCACATGTATTTCACAGCAACTTATTATTCAGTGATTACCACTCACTTCCTCAATGTCAACACTGATATCTCAAATTATCATTTTAGTCACTAAGATATAAGCTTATATGAGACATATATTTTTTTCTTTTTTGTTAAAACTGAAGAAGCTGGAGCATAAAAGAAAGACTCCTGCATGTTATCTAATGTTGAGCCTTTTCTCAGGCAGAGTTTTTTATGAATGAGCATATATTTAAAATATTTGAAAATTAGCAAAATTTAAAACTGTTGTGCAAACTTTGCCCTGGTGGCACTGCAGGTGCACAAATAACCTAAAATAAAGATTTTCTTTCTTCCCATGCCCCAAATATTTCACTGTTGAAATAATTTCAGGACTTATGAAAGCATCTGTACTTTGTAAAATCCACCTCTGTGATCTTTTAGATAGATTATTGATTTATGTCTTAAACTCCAAATAGAATTTCAATTCTCTCTCATGTGCATCTCTTCTTATACTTACAGTGTTAAAGAATATAAGGCGACTCAACTGTACAAGCTGAAAATCTGGAAGTCCTCTCAAAGCTTCCATCTCGTTTGTCCACGGTAGCTAATAAATCATCATGCTCCATCTGTTTTACTATCTATTAAATTGATAGCCACTTCAGGCTCTCTTCCATATAGATTCACTGCCACTTCCTCAGCTCAGGGTGTAATACCTTTCCTGGCAACAATTTCCTGAGTGATTTTCCCTCTTTTAACCAACTTCTGCCATTCTAATTGCCTCCAAGATGCTGTGCATTTGGAGCAAGTGTTTTTGAGCCTGTCATCTTTTCTCAAAATTCTCCAATGGCTACTCATTACTTAATAAAACCAACACTAATTACCCTACTCTGCAAGAAAGTGATTTTCCCTCTTTTAACCAACTTCTGCCATTCTAATTGCCTCCAAGATGCTGTGCATTTGGAGCAAGTGTTTTTGAGCCTGTCATCTTTTCTCAAAATTCTCCAATGGCTACTCATTACTTAATAAAACCAACACTAATTACCCTACTCTGCAAGACTCTCCATGATATGACCTTCATGTTCTGAGAGGTCTTGATTATGCATTGCCATACATTTTCATTCATAAAACAGTTTTCGTTTCTAGTGTGCTTCACTTTCTGCTTATCTGCAGCATCACACAACAGCCATAGTTCTTCCACAATAGTTTCCAAGTTTGATATGCATTTTCTGTGCTTCCCCTAACTCTTTCTAGCATTCTGAATCACCCTCCACGCAACCCGTGCACTCTTTAAGCAACAGTTACAAGGTGTCTGCTCTGTGACCATTATAATGCTAGACAGCAGAGATAAAACTGTGACTGGCATTATCATTCTTTGGACAAGAGTGTGATTTGATGACATTGAATGCTATTTTCCTCCTGATTTTTTTCCCAAGTGATTTTTGAGTTATATTTTGTCTCTTCGTAAGTGTGTACATCTTTTAGTAGGTTAACCTGATCTAGGCAGGCAGAAGTAAGTGTTCTTTCAATTATGACCAACATGCTTTTTTAAAAGCATCTAGTGAGCGATTGGGGGCAGGACGAGAAGGGGACGACAGAGGATGAGATGGGTGGATGGCATCACTGACTCGATGGACGTGAGTCTGAGTGAACTCCGGGAGTTGGTGATGGACAGGGAGGCCTGGCGTGCTGCGATTCATGGGGTCGCAAAGAGTCGGACACGACTGAGCGACTGAACTGAACTGAACTGTTTGTAAGTTTGATATTCTCTTAGACTGCAAACTTCTTCATGTCGAGAATTTTAGCTCCTTTGGTTTTCAGTTTTTCTTACTATGTAGATTTTAGTACATATATATGGTTGGTGATGGACAGGGAGGCCTGGCATGCTGCAGTCTATGGGGTTGCAAAGAGATGGACATGACTGAGCAACTGAACTGAACTGAACTGATATGGTTAGTGATATTCTATTGAATTAACAAGTGTTTGAGTATCAATCTTCTGAAAATTATGTGTATACTTGAAAGACATTTTTTTTATTTCTTAGATCATGCAAAAATTGTCAAACTACACCAAAATTACAATTTGATAAAAGCAGAGCCTTATTAATGAAAATCAATAGTGATAAGTAACCATACCCTGCCTCAGTGTCAAAGCCTATTTAAATTTAAATGAAATCGAAAGTCATCAAAAGTTAAATTTTACACTTAAAAGATCTATCAAAAAATAAAAATAAAAAGAGACATTTTGAAGCAGAATGGAGAAATGAGGTTTGTGACCTGTATCTCCAGCCTTCCAGGGCAGTCAATGCTTTATTTACTAGATAATATCTGCTTCTTTTTCTCTGTGTGTTTTTACCATCAGTCAATAATAATAATAACAGCTTTCTTTTTTTCAGTGCCTTTAGCCACTGTAGGGAAAAATATGACCATAGGAAATGGTCATAAATTTTGTTGTTTAGGAGGTAATTAGCAGTTAACAATGCACTCTGTTCTCAGAAAACAGTTCACATGGATCACCATCACTGCATAATCAGCAAGAGACCACTATGTAAATCGGGGTTTGCTTTTCTGTCCATCACTGATTTAAGATAACTTTAATTCCAAGAAATAGAAAACTTAATTGAAACTTATTTAAATAATAGAGAGAATGTGTTGACTCATATAATTAAAATTCCTAGGCACAGTTTGCTCAAGGCTCTGGCATGGTTTGTTTAAAATTCTCTAAGCTGGTGATCTCCCTGTATCAACTTCCTCTTCAAATTGTCTTCTCCCACTTTAGCAAATGGCTTCGGCAATTACAGGTCTCCAATTAACAGGCCATTTTACGCAGAACAAGCTTTGCACTGAACCGAGACTAGACTTAATCCCTTTAGCCAAGAGGATACCATGCACTAATCATTTTAGGTTTGATTTACCTGGTACAGTCACGTGGGAAGAGGAATGGGATTTTACTCACTGGTTTATCATCCAAACAATATAAATATGGGGAAACGGCCGTTTAGATGTATACAGATAAACTATAGTGAATAACTAACAAGCTACCTAAAAAAACTAGCTGAAAAAAACAACAATATCAAAAACCTGCTCCTGACTTTATTTTCCTCTCAATTACTTTATATCTTTCATTTAATAGCAAATCTCCACAAAAGAATCCAGATATGCAATTCTAGTTTCCATTCTTCCATCATTCCCCAAAGTTACTCTAAAAAAAACCTTTTGCCACCAGACTTATTAAGATCCCAAACTATCTGTTTCAAAATTTCATGGTCAACTTGTGTTCCCCAACCTACTTGATCTGGTTAAATTCTTCTTTCACACCATCATTTGTGTTTCTTTCATTTTTTCCCCACTAATTCACTGGCCGTTTCTTCTGATTTCCCTTTATTGGTAGAATACCATGTTTAAGATTTGTTAGTACAAAGACACTTTGGTGTCTTCTTTTTTTGTCTAGCTACACTAGTTTCTTGGTGATCTCATGGAAATTCATGGCTCTAAATACCACCTACATGAGGACTCCCAAGATCTGCATCAATAATTTTGTATTTTTCCTTTAATCATAAATTTGCATGTCTATCAGATATGTCTACTTGATTAGGTATAATCTCAAGCTTAATGTGTTTGACTTATTTCAAGTTCACCTTCTGGTACTCCGTATAGAAACAGCCCTGATATTCCCTTTCCAAATAGATGACAATTCAATTTTTCGAGTTGCTCATGGCAAAAACCCTAGTGACATATTATTTTTTATGTATAATTTTATTTATTTATTTGTTTTTGTCTGTGCTGAGTCTTCCTTGTTGCACTTGCTTTTCCCTAGCTGTGGCGAGCAGGGGCTATACTCCGGTCGTGGGGCGCAGGCTTCTTTCCTTGCAGAGCATGGCTCTGGGGCAAGTGGGCTTCAGTAACGATGTCTGTGGGCACAGTGGGTGCAGCTCCTGGACTCCAGAGCATAGGATCTGTTGTTGCGGCGCCTGGACTCAGCTGCTCTGTGCCAGCTGTGGGATCTTCCCGGATCGGGACTCAAATCCGTGTCTCCTGCATTGGCAGGTGGATTCTTTACCACTGAGCCACCAGGGAAGCAACGCATTCTTGATTCCTTTCTTTGTGACAGTGCCAGATGCTGATCTTCTCAATCCCCGTTTCTGGATTCATAAATGATTTGCTGAGTTTTTTGTGCCCACTGATGAATATTAAATAAGAAAATGCTTTTAACTGAATTTTGGTTAACATTTTCTCCTTTCCCTATACCTTGAGCATGCCTCTTATTATCTAATTAAGAGTTTTGGGACTAAAATTGATTAATGAAGAGTTTGATTAAAATGAAGTTGCCTGTTTATAGTATAAACTATATCTTCAAGAGACGTTGATAAAATATGCTTTACTGTAACCTAAAAAAGTTGGAAATTGTTTATTGAGTGTTTCCAATCTTATTCATGAAATCATTTAAACGAATTGCTCCAATAGTTTCTGTCATTACTTGGAAATGTCAATGAACTAGCTTTTAAAGTTTGGTTCCACTCCCCAAATCCTGCAATCATCTTGTTCTTTCCCTCGTACACTCATGTAATTGTTTTAGTTAAAAGCCTACGGTTTATACTTAAGACAATTAAGTGACATAAAGATGGATTGCAGAGGACCTGTTCACGGTAATTGAAACAGTGTCATTTGCTACATGTACGGGCTGTTGCAGAAGTTTGAGCTCAGGGTACACGACCTACTCTTCACCCTTTGTAGAAAAATTACTTGGCTTTTCAGAATATATTGTGCTCTCTACACTATCTTGTGGTTTTCATTTTCTGTCAAAGCATGATGAATGCATTATATATAAATTCCTAGTCCTTCTAGTAAATGCAGGGATAGTCATTAATTAAATTGTGACCATTCCAGTCTATAAAGTATAGCTTCAACCAAACTGGCAGATGGTACCTGCTTTATTTCTCTGTGTTCTAGGAAGTAAGAAGAAATAGGGGTAACCTTTTCCTCACCACATCTGTACACTTTTGTATATCTTTTTGAAAACATTGAAACACATACACTTCAACATATCTTGCAAATCAGTCAATTACAAGAGGAAATCAATTAACTGGTATGATGGTATAAATGTAATATCCATGTGAAAAACATTATAAAATTTTATGAGTATAAATATCTGATTTTTCAGACAAATATATTTCATTTTTGTGCACTGTATTACTAGTAAGCAACATAGATGATTTTGGTATTTATGACAGCTGCTAAAATGGAAATACATTATATATTTCACACATTTTCAAAATATTTTAGTGACTTAGGTAAATAGTTCAAATAGGAAAAATTTCTAGCATTATAACTTTCTCAGGTTCAGAGGCAGATAACTGCCAATCAAATTTCTGCCTGTTTTAATATTGTTTTCATTTATACTTCAGTCAGATTCTACTAATAGAAATATTTGACATTATACATGTTTCAATGCCATTCTCCCAAATCATCCCAATGGCAAAACCAATACAGTATTGTAAAGTAAAATAAAAAAATAAAAAAAAATTAAAAAAAGAAATATTTGCATCACATTCTATTATCACCTTGAAATTCTAACAAACTTAAAGAATATTATAGCTGAATGATTTTAATATATGAGATATGCTATGTATAATGAAAATAATAGCTGCACTATTAATCACTGAAAATAAGACACTATTTAATCCTAGGGGGAAAAAATGACAGATTTTTGCTCTTTGACACTTATACAAACTTTAACTATCCTATAGTAATTATAGTAAAAATTAGCTATATTAAACTTTGGCCCAATGATTGTGACATTATATAATTTTTAGGACTTCTTTTTTTTTGCATGCTGTTATATCTTCCCTGGTGGCTCAGATGGTAAAGCGTCTGCCTGCAATGCGGGAGACGCAGGTTCGATCCCTGAGCTGGGAAGATCACCTGGAGAAGGAAACAGCAACCCACTCCAGTATTCTTGCCTGGAAAATCCCATGAACAGAGGAGCTAGTAGGCTACAGTCCATGGGGTCGCCAAGAGTCGGACACGACTGAGCGACTTCACTTTCACTTATATCATTTTAATGCATGAGAGTGTGAGATAGAGTGAAAGTGTCTATTGTAGTAGAATTTTTAAGTCAATTGCACTGTTGCATTATTCTACCAATATAGATAAAATGTGAATCTGGAAGAGTTTTTAGGTTGTTTCTAAATATAATAATGAAATTTTAAATCCTAATGATCTCGTTGGATGAGCTCTCCATATCATTTATATCATTTTAATGCATGAGAGTGTGAGATAGAGTGAAAGTGTCTATTGTAGTAGAATTTTTAAGTCAATTGCACTGTTGCATTATTCTACCAATATAGATAAAATGTGAATCTGGAAGAGTTTTTAGGTTGTTTCTAAATATAATAATGAAATTTTAAATCCTAATGATCTCGTTGGATGAGCTCTCCATATCATAGAAGGAAAGAATGTTAAGCACCTGTACTAATGAAACAAACTGTTCATGTATAACTTGTCTAAAATTAAATATAAATAATTATGCATTATGACACTTCTTGGGATAATTTTAAAGCAGCTGAAGCACTATACCCAGTTCTCTCAACTCTTGTCCTAACTGAATATATTATCAAGAATGGTCAATCCTCTCAAAATGTCAATCATGGAACATAGGTGTATCAATAATTAATGGCACAAAATCCCTCTGAACCTGTACTAATGAAACAAACTGTTCATGTATAACTTGTCTAAAATTAAATATAAATAATTATGCATTATGACACTTCTTGGGATAATTTTAAAGCAGCTGAAGCACTATACCCAGTTCTCTCAACTCTTGTCCTAACTGAATATATTATCAAGAATGGTCAATCCTCTCAAAATGTCAATCATGGAACATAGGTGTATCAATAATTAATGGCACAAAATCCCTCTGACAGTTTTGTCAGGAATATTAAATAGATAATAATCTGGTTCTATTTTTATTTGTATCTATTCTTTTTAAATGATTGATGCTTTCTACAGTTTTATTTTTATAATATGGCTTTAGTTACTAATTTTCTGGCAATTTTAAGAATCTGACAATTCCAAATTTTGACTTGGAAATTAGAGAGTTATATTCTAAGTCAGTCCAGGCTGCTATAACAAAGCACTATAGATAGGGTGATTTATAAACAACAAAAATTTATTTCCCATAGTTTTATAAGCAGGAAATCTGAAACAGGGAGAAAACCCTCTTTTAAGTTGCAGACTTCTTGCTGTGTCCGTAGCTAGTGGAAAGGACAAGAAAGCCCTCTAGTATCTCTTTGATAAGGGCACTTAACCTGTTTAGGAAGGTCTCTCCTTCATGGCTAACATATCTCCCAAATCTCCTACTTCTCAATATCATCATACTGAGTATTAAAATTTCAGCATTTGAACTTTGGGGAGATATAAACATTCAGTCTGTAACAAACCCTTAGTTATAAAGGACATTTACAAAATAAAATGATAAAAAAATAAAAACACAGGCACTAACTTGAACGTCTTGGACATATTTGCGGAACCCATTCTCTCGTTTTCCTTGTCAAAGTACTCAACTCAATTTTCTCATGACCATCCCACTGAACCCCTGCTGCCCACATCATTGCATATCCTTCTCTGTACCGTTCCTCATGGCCAACTTCTTCCTGACACTGGCCACATTAGTATCCAGTAGCTAAATACTTTTCAATTATTCCTCTGGCCAATAAATTGTTGACTCTTTCTAAAGTTGGAATGTAACGAAATTTTACCCAAGGCTTTAGTCCTTTTGCATTTGATGTGTCTCCTCTGATCTGCTGCTGTTGCTGCTATTGATCAGTCGTGTCTGATTCTTTGAGAACCTAAGGACCGTAGCCCGCCAGGCTCCTCTGTCCATGGGATTCTCCAGGCAAGAATACTGGACTGGGTTGCCATGCCCTACTCCAAGGCATCTTCCCTACCCGGGCATCAAATGCAAGTCTCTTATGATTCTGTATTGGTAGGGACGTTCTTTACCATCAGTGTCACCTGGGAAGCCTCTTTTTTCATCTACTTCTATTTTTTTTTTTAATCAAATCTGTCGGGGGACATTCAGCTTTAAGGGATCCAATATGTTATTATTTTCTTTTGTGTGCTGTTTGTCAAGGATTCTCTATTTCTTGTCAGTTCCTGGAAAACAGGAGTGAGCAGAGCTGCACTCAGTTCTCCGGACTGAGATCATGAGAGAGGACACCTGCTTGGATTCCTTTCAGTGACTCCCTTCCGTGACCTTACTTAAATGTAATCTATTCAGTTATGCCCCTCTTACTCAAGATATTGAATGCTTTCTGGCCCTTTGAAGATTGTTATTTGCCTGGATTTGTTTTTATTCAATTATTTTTACTGCCTAAAGCTTCCTTGTACAAAGATATATAAACAGGTGTTTCTGCAAATAAAAAACCCTCGTTTCACTCAAGACTTGGGTCCCCTGCGTCCCTCTTCTCATTGACTCCTGTCCCCAGGTCTTGGTCTACAAAGACCGTGACACAAATCCATGCACATATAGTTTATAAATCTAAACCATACATACGACACTCACTCTTTATCATCATTCTTAGTTCTTATCCCATATTTCCTAATTATTATCTTCATTTTAATGCTCTAAAGATATTTTAAAGATGGTGACTGCAGCCATGAAATTAAAAGACGCTTTCTCCTTGGAAGAAAAGTTATGACCAACCTAGATAGCATATTCAAAAGCAGAGACATTACTTTGCCGACTAAGGTCCGTCTAGTCAAGGCTATGGTTTTTCCTGTGGTCATGTATGGATGTGAGAGTTGGACTGTGAAGAAGGCTGAGTGCCGAAGAATTGATGCTTTTGAACTGTAGTGTTGGAGGAGACTCTTGAGAGTCCCTTGGACTGCAAGGAGATCCAACCAGTCCATTCTGAAGGAGATCAGCACTAGGTGTTCTTTGGAAGGAATGATGCTAAAGCTGAAACACCAATACTTTGGTCACCTCATGCGAAGAGTTGACTCATTGGAAAAGACTCTGATGCTGGGAGGGATTGGGGGCAAGAGGAGAAGGGGACGACAGAGGATGAGATGGCTGGATGGCAACACTGACTCGATGGATGCGAGTCTGAGTGAACTCCGGGAGTGATGGACAGGGAGGCCTGGTGTGCTGCGATTCATGGGGTCGCAAAGAGTCGGACATGACTGAGTGACTGAACTGAAAGATATCTCCAATTTATGTTCCAAATTGAAATAGAGATACCTCCATATTAATAATTTTAAGTCCTATCAGTGCTTTCTGAACTTTTGAAAGGTGTTCATTTTCAATAGAAAGCTTTCTATCATTGAAGAGATCCCTAATTAGAAATTCTTAAATATGAGTTCAGATTTTTGTCTCAGCTACTAACTTGTCCTGTGGTCTTGGACAGAATATTTGATAACACTTCTAAAATAGAAAATATATAAACCTGTCTAATATCAGGAATTTTTAAAGTATGTTGGCATAATGATTAATGATTTTTTTAATAAACTTTAGAAAAGACTGAAATTCTATATTTAAATAATTTACTCTGTGAATATCTACTGCAGATCCCCTATAAGATAGGGCATTTTCTAGGCTATGGATGACATCAGTGAATTTAAAATCTACAAATCACTACTGTTTAATAGTTTAAATTCTATTGGGAGTCTAGAGGTAGCCAAATGAGTAAGGAAAACATAGAGCAGGTTAAAGTTAGTTAAGTTAAGTCGCTCAGTCGTGTCCGACTCTTTGCGACCCCGTGTACTGCAGCCCACCAGGCTCCTCCATCCATGGGATTCTCCAGGCAAGAATACTGGAGTGGGCCGCCACCTCCCTCTCCAGAGGATCTTCCTGACCCAGGGATCAAACCCAGGTCTCCTGCATTAGAGGCAGATGCTTTAACCTCTGAGCCACCAGGGAAGCTGGTTGCACTGGTCCCATTCTCCTAGAATGCGGGACACGGCTTCATTGGCTCACGCCATGTTCCTGCAGGCCAGGATCATGTGTGCGCCATGGAGGGCGAAAAATATGGCAGTTTCAAACCTATTTTATAAGGCGTGAACTCATTGTTCTAGAGAAACATAAATGAGAAAGGGGTAATGGATGTTGTTAGGTAGATGCATGTTGAATACAGTAGCTAAGGAAGTCCTCACTGGGTGATTGAGATTTAAGTGAAGACCAGGAAGCTGTGAGGGAGTGGGCCTGACGGATCAGCTGGGATAAAGAAATTCCAGGCTGAGAGAACAGCAAGTACAAAGTGCAGAGGAAATAAAGTATTTATTTAGGTAAACAGTGGAAGAACAGGGATACATAATAAGGCTTCCCTCATAGCTCAGCTGGTAAAGAATCTGCGTGCAATGTGGGAGACCTGGATTCAACCCTTGGTTGGAAAGATCCACTGGAGAAGGGAAAGGCTGTCCACTCCAGTATTCTGGCCTGGAGAATTCCATGGATTGTGCAGTCTATGGGGGTCACAAAGAGTCGAACACAACTGAGAGACTTTTACTTTCACTTTCAGAGATGTATAATGGAATTAAGTTTCTGAAGTGTTTCTAGGCCATTGTGTGATTTTTGTTTTGAATTACAAGATAAGAGGCTCCAAGAAAAATTTGATTAGAAGAATGATGCATCATCCCTCAAATTTTAGCAAGATCAATTTTAACTTCTGTCTTGAAAATATATTTTAAGAAAGACTGGAACCATTAAGACCAGATAGGAAGTTACTAGGTTAACCCACTGTAAGGGGGGATGGTAGATGGGGAAAAGAGTTAAGATTTTTATTTTAATCTTTCCAAGTCTATTGAAACATAATTGACATATAATATTGTGCAAGCTTAAGATGTACAACACAATAATTTACCTAATTCAAAAAATGCTATTACAATCAGGTTAATCAAGATATCTAGCATCTTATGTAGTTACTTCTGTGTGTATATGTATATGAGAACTTTTAAAATATGTTTTTTTAGGAACTTTCAAATATAGAAAACAAGGTATCCATACCTGTGGTCACCATGTATAGCTCCAGAAATTATTTATCTTATTTATCAAAGAGAATTTGGTACCTTGAGACAGCCTTTATCCACTTCACTCACCTTGTGCCCTGGTCACTACTAATTTGTTATATTTTTATGATTTTTTTTGAGATTCTATATGTAGGTGAAAGCACGCAGCATTTGTCTTTTTCTGACTAATTTCACTGAACATAATATCTTCAATGTTCATAAGGTTATATTTTAAATGTAGAGGCACCATAATCTCAGAGTGGATGATGGTATGAAAGGAGTCAAGGGTTGCTCCAATGTGTTGGGACTAAGTGTTGATGTTTGAAGGAATAGAGTTGTCACCACAGAAATGTGAGATGGCATGAGAAGGATTTAGGGCCTGAGGGCAGATCAGAGTCAGTCTGAACAAGGATGAGTTACAAGTTACACTTGGAAATTCAAACCAGGTAAGAGCAGGCAGGCATGTACAGGACTGTGTCGTTCATGGAATTAAATGTTTAAAAGGTGAGGTCTTTTCAATATTAGGATCTGGGGCTGAGACCCATCAGAGCAGACTGAGAAGGTGTGTCCTGTTGTGGTCAGGAAAAAGCAAAACAAAAGTGAAAACAACTGTTCCCTCACATCCAAAACAGGAAGCTGCATGAAGATGATATTTTAAGAAAGAATTTGTGATCACCCAAATGCTGCTAAAAATCACGTATGATATATATTGAGAATTGACTATTTGATTCACCAAATGGAGATCAACACTGGCTTGAAAATACCAGTTTCAGTACAAAGAAGATTGCAAAAAACTCATTAATTGAGCTCAAGGTAGCATGGTTGAGAGGAAACGAGTGTAACTAACATTTTCAGGACTCTTGGAATGTGCTGCGTACTTAGTCGCTCAGTCATGTCGGACCTTTGCGACCCCATAGACTGTAGCCTGCCAGGCTCCTCTGTCCACGGGATTCTCCAGGCAAGAATAGTGGAGTGGGTAGCCTTTCCCTTCTCCAGGGGATCTTCCCTGTCCATGGATCAAACCCAACTCTCCCACATTGCAAGCAGATTCTTTACCATCTGAGCCACCAGGGAAGCCCAAGAATCCTGGAGTGGGTAGCCTATCCTTTCTCCAGTGGATCTTCTTAACCCAAGAACTGAACCCGGGTCTCCTGCATTGCAGGCAGACTCTACTGACTGAGCTACAAGGGAAGCCCTCTTGTGATGGGTAGGCATAAATTTCTCATTTGACTTGAGCTTTAGAGGAATACAGGAAGAGGATAATTGATGATATAGAGGAGGAGGGACAAGTACCAGAGGGATTTCTCTGAATTGCCAGTAGGGGACTAGTGCACAATTAGAAAGTATTGTCTTTTATTGAAGCATAATTGCCTCAATGCCTCAACCGTAGTAACAGGAGCATATGTAGGGTATCTAGGTACTGGTGTGAAACTGTATTGGTAAAATTTGTGGAATTTATTGTCTGCTTGCATTTTCTCAGTGAATAGAAAGCCTGGTCATCAGCTCTGAGAGTGGGGAAGAGGTGCTCCGAACAAAGAAAGCGGAGATGGCGATCAGACCGGACCCGGAAAGTACTGCACGTTTGGTGGGCAACCTGAAGAATCCCTGTGAGGTTAACAATGAAGTTAAGAGGCACTAAAGGGCACAGCACGGTTTTGAATGCTTACCGTGTGGCCAACACACTGAGAAATGCAATGTGCTTATGTGTTGTCTCAACGCTAAACTTTAGAGCCACTCGACAAGTTTCCTATCATTATCACCATTTTCTAGATGGCTAATTTTTATGTATTTACAGATTTAGGAAGTTATTCTGTCATTATTTGAAATTAAGTTTTTTTGATGGCAAATCTCATGTTTTTGATTTACTTTCTACTTTATGTTGCCCGGAGAATCCCATGGACGGAGGAACCTGATGGGCTACAGTCCACGGGGTCGCAAAGAGTCGGACACGACTTCACTTTCACTTTTCCACTTTTATGTATGGGACAATTGTTTGGCTGTTTTTCAAATCCAAGTTTGATAATAACTACAGTGTTTCAAAAAGAGTGTCTTTATTTATATAAAATGATTATTATCATCTTTAAGTTGATATGATGAAATATTTGTTAAGATTATGATGACTGTGAGACCATGAGATATTTTAATAACACAATCAAAGACAGAACAGAGATGAACGTATTAGAAATTATTCTATGTTGACCTTCAGTGCTATTGTTACCAAGCTCAAGCTCACTCTACTCACAGCACAACAGACAAATAAATCTGAGAGATGAGGTACTGAGTCGAGGCATACAACTTTATTTGGAAAGCAGACAGAGCAAGAAGATGGAAGACTGATGTCTCAAAATTATCTTATCGAGGTCTGGATGCCAGGTTCTTTTCTAGAACAGAGATGGAGAAGGTGAGGAAACAATGTAAAAATCTTGCAATATCTTTAATCTTGCAAATATCTCCTAGAAAGACTAGCCTTGGAGAGGGTGTATGTTAATTTCTTCCATTCTCTGGCCATCCACAGGCGGACAAGGTCCTGAAAAAGGCATTTTTGTTTAACATTTAGGCAGAGGGGCTGGGTTTCCCAAGGCAGACCATTTTGTAGAGACAGTATCCTTTTAGTGAGCAAAAGCAACAGGAAGGAAAAGTTACAGAAGCAGCTACAACATGGAGTCAGTTCTTCTTTTAAAACTATAAATATTTCATGTTTTCTTCTGAAAACATTAGGAGTTAATATTGTTAAAGATAGAGGAGTAGTAAATTGGATTGATTGTTAGGGAAATTAAGCAGTCTTGCTCAGGCTTCAGAGACCAAACAGAGTGGGCCTCTGACCTTGCTTCTAACCTGCCTGGACACTGCCCTGGCTCTCAGTGACAGCCACTGCTCTGAGTGCATCAAGATAAGACAGGGGGCAGGGGGTGAAACCTGAGATGGCTGAGGCCCTGGAGGTGGGCTGGCAACCAAGCCCTGGGCCTAATGAACTACGCTCCAAGTTTTACACATTGACATGAAATCAGAGCTGCAACTTGCTCACAGATTGATGATGCTATCAGTTTGCATCCTGGGATTATAAGCGGGAATTCCAAACTGCAATCTTTGAAGTCTCACCCATGGAGTGAATATACTGACTGGGACCTTTTCCCACCTGGGGCTCCAGATGTGCTGGGTCACAGGACTTCTCAGCACTGTTTGAGTCTGAATGTTGGTCAAAATCCAGTTTGGTGATGTATCCTCTGCTGGTACTCTTTCTCTTTTCTTTTAATGTTAGTATATTGAAAGTAAGCTAGATAATTCACTAATAAATATTTGTAATATTTACTTGTACAGAATGAGTGGCTTATTTTGTTAACAAATCCTTTGAACCTGAGGTAAAAGTGAAAACTTTCAGCAAAATATCAACAGTTGGTCTTTTTTCCTATGTATATCCTTTAAAAAATATTATTGTGAGATTAAACTACCCAATTTCTCCAGACCTCATCAAACCATGACAGAAAGTAGAGTGATAACAAAATTTTCAAAATTCTCTGATTCTTACTCTAACCTATGAGCACAGGACTTGTATCCTCTTCAGTGTATCCCGGAGATGCATCTAGAAGTCCACAGGGTGGATTTTACCCTGTGTCTAAAGGCTAGTCTAACTCTCAATGGCAAAAACATTGTCTGTTTTTATTTGTCATAAACACCACTGGGCACCCACATCTCCTGGTTGCGTTTGTCATTTGAACGTTTCTGAGACCTAAGTACACAAAAATCTCTTTGTTCATTGCCTCTGGGTCCAAGGCTCCAAGAATGATGTTGTTTAGCCTCATTGTTTTGCAGATTTTTAATGAAGCAAGAGCTATTTATGTTTATTTTAATTTATAACTCTTGACTCTCTTAAGACACAGAGAGATCATCCTTTTTGGTTACTGTAAGCCAATAAATTATTTATTTTGTAAATTTGATGTGAAGGACACAGGCATTAAATTTATCTATTCACAGAATTTTTGCTTATTTGCATGTTTATTTATATATAATGCATGTACAGTATGTAATTTTAAAATGATAACTACTTAAATTGAAAGTTAAAATTACTCACTACACAAGAGCAAAATCTATTCCTGTGACATCTTCTCTAAGCAATTTGGTGTGTTACCTTTTTTAGGAGCCTCTTTTGATTCGTTCTCATTTTATTAGAGAATAAATTCCATTTTTACTAATATGATTGTAAAAGATGAATTTGAATAATTTGAAAAGCCCCTGATGTTGGGAAAGATTGAAAGCAGGAGGAGAAGGGGACAACAGTGGATGAGATGGTTAGATGGCATCACTGATTCAGTGGACATGAGTTTGGGTAAATCCCGGGAGTTGGTGATGGACAGGAAGGCCTGGCGTGCTGCAGTCCATGGGGTCACAGAGTCAGACACAACCGAGTGACTGAACAGACTGACTGAAAAGATGAATTATAATGTTTTAGAGTTTTCTATCTTTCCTTTTCTCCTTTGCTTTTCACCTCTCTTCTTTTCACAGCTATTTGTAAGCCCTCCCCAGACAGTCATTTTGCTTTTTTGCATTTCTTTTCCATGGGGATGGTCTTGATCCCTGTCTCCCATACAATGTCATGAACCTCCATCAGGCACTCTATCTATCAGATCTAGGCCCTTAAATCTATTCCTCACTTCCACTGTATAATCATAAAGAATTTGATTTAGGTCATACCTGAATGGTCTAGCAGTTTTCCCTACTTTCTTCAATTTGAGTCTGAATTTGGTAATAAAGAGTTCATGATCTGAGCCACAGTCAGCTCCTGGTCTTGTTTTTGTTGACCGTATAGAGCTTCTCCATCTTTGGCTGCATAGAATATAATCAATCTGATTTTGGTGTTGACCATCTGGTGATGTCCATGTGTAGAGTCTTCTCTTGTGTTGTTGGAAGAGGGTGTTTGCTATGACCAGTGCATTTTCTTGGCAATGTGATATTTTTTCTTTGAGACATCTGTGGTGAAAGACTTGAATAAAGAAAAAAACAGGACAGAGTTTGGAAATATCTCTTCTGAATATTGGTATGCCTATACCTATCTGAACAAGAAATGTGAATAGTTACTCTAGAATTTGATATCTTGGGAGAATTTAGAATTAGGGATTTGGGGATTGATATGTACACACTTCTGGAGAAGGAAATGGCAACCCACTCCAGTGTTCTTTCTTGCCTGGAGAATCCCAGGGACAGAGGAGCCTGGTGGGCTGCTGTCTATGGGGTTGCACAGAGTCAGACACGACTGACGCGACTGAGCAGCAGCAGCAGCATGTACACACTTCTATATTTAAAGTGCATAACCAGTAAGGACCTACTGTATAGCACAAGGAACTCTGCTCAATATTCTCTAATAACCTAAACGGGGAATTTATTTTTTTTTTAGAAAATAATAGATACATGCATATGAATAACTGAATTCCTTTGCTGTACACCTGAAACTAACACAATATTGATACTCAGCTATGCTTCAATATAAAATAAAAAGATAATTTTGATTACCTGTGAGTAGATCTCATGGAAGAATGTTTTGATTATTGGTAAATTGATATCTATTTATGTTAAGTATTAATTAATAAAAGCATGATCCACACTTCTTTAATTGTTTGCTGTCAGTTGTTATGAGGAAATAAGCCCCAGCTGTCAAGAGGAAATCTTGAGAGAAACTGAGTTGTCTCAAATATGCATGCTTCTGATTGAAAAATGTGAAGGATGCTGTAAGCATAAGAGGGCTAACCATGTTATAAATCATTTGCTTAGATGATACTTTAATATAGCTAAAATTTCTGTAATTTTCTTGAAAAGTCATGTTTAAGAGAGAAGATTGGGAGCAATCAAATTATAGATCAGGAAGGGACATCAGTGGTTCACACTTCTCACCACCTTCCTCTCAGGGGATTTTACTGCTTGGGCAATTTAGGTTTTGGATTCAGACTGAACTGTTAAAGGAATTTGCATTTATATCATTTCTCTTTCCCATGTTTTCAGATAGCTAATTTTTCTGGGTTTTACATGTTACAATTTATTTGATGCATGATAGTGGGCTTTAAAATATCTGAAAATCCCATCTTATTGTGGAAAAAAAAAATCTGCTTATGTTTCATGATCCAACTCTTCTATATTTTAAGGTCCTTTGACAATCCCAAGTTGTTTTCATCCTGCTTTCCCCCCCAATAAAAACAAGTAGATGGTTACCACACTGTTGTTGTTCCATCACTCAGTCGTGTCCGACTCTCTGCGACCCCATGGACCACAGCACGCCAGGCCTCCCTGTCCATCACCAACTCCCGGAGTTTACTCAAACTCATGTCCATTGAGTTGGTGATGCCGTCCAGCCATCTCACCCTCTGTCATCCCCTTCTCTTCCTGCCCTCAATCTTTTCCAGCATCAGGGTCTTTTCAATGAGTGGGCTCTTCACATCAGGTGGCCAAAGTAATGGAGCTTTAGCTTCAGCATCAGTCCTTCCAATGAAAATTCAGGGTTGATTTCCTTTAGGATGGACTGGTTTGATCTCCTTGCAGTCCAAGGGAGTCTCAAGAGTCTTCTCCAGCATCACAAAATAGTTACCTCATTTCATTAGTTTTATTGATTTTTTTTTGCCTCTTTTTCTAGTTTATAAACATTCATGTTAAAGATTTGCTTATCTGCATATTTGTTCACCATCAAAAAAAAACACTGTGATTTTTGGTGATTAAATGAAAGAATAGAATGGGAACTGATGGGAAACCGTTGTTCTGGTTTTGCTTATCTCACAGTGTAAGTTTAGTACCTTCACGTGAAGTATTTATCACCGCCCTGCACAGTGTGTCATTTTAATAACTTAGAATCTGCTTCCACTAATATGAAATAATCCTTTAATTGAGGAAATATTGGCTGATGAGACCAAACACTTTTTGATGCATTTCATTCTGAATTATTGGATACCAGTAAATGGGGTTTTACCTCAGTCATACTTATTGTGTTTACTTTGAGTTATAGGAATACAAGTCAATGGATTCTGTGGAAAAATTAAATAATCAGGAACTTCCAGATTTTGAATGCTATTCAAGATGTGGCCTTTCATTTTCTATGGGTTCCGGCCACATCACTTACACATATTAAATCACATTCCCTCAATTGCACAGACAAGATGATTACTCATATTTCAGACAATCATCTTGGGCTTCCTCGGTGGCTCAGATGGTAAAGAATCTGTCTGCAATGTGGGAAACCTGGGTTCGATCCCTGGGTTGGGAAGGTTCCCTGGAGGAGGGCGTGGCAACCCATTTCAGTGTTCTTGCCAGGAGAATCCCAAGGACACAGGAGCCTGGCAGGCTGCAGTCCATGTAGCCACAAACAGTCAGACACAGCTGAGCCACTAGGCACAGCACAGCGCAAAACAAGCATCTGGGGTAGACACTGCCCTGAAACGCTGGTACATATGGGAAAACTCTGATGTGTAGTGATGAAAAATACCTGTAAATATAATTTGCTTCTTGAAATACTTGTGCCTATATTTGATCCAGGAGAGCTGCTATTATACAATGACTATGTCAAGCAACTTGAAAAGAACGTGAGTGCTAAATGGTATAATCATTAATGGTTTTGTTTCGCTATTAATTTTGCAGAAATTAAATTTTGGAGTTGCAATCATGATGGTAAGGAATCTAAAGTGACATTTCCAGACACTGACATTGTTAACTAAAACTTATGGAGGCAAAAATGAAAATGCTTTAGTTCTTATATTGTAAGAGTCTACATAAAGGACCTGTGAAAGCGTGAACAAGGTTTGCCTTTTGATGGTGGGAGGATATTAGCTTTGTCAACACTAAACACAGATTGCTATTCAATGCAATAGTTGAATATGATTATATAGTTATTTTGAAATATGTTTCTGTCTTTGTGTGTTTTCTTTTGTTTCTGTTACTACAGACTGAATATTGTTTGAATGGCCTTGAAGAAACGGTCCTTTATATCTTGTGGAAGCAGGCTTTTTGAGAACACAAGTGTATCAAACTGCAATGAAGAAGGAAACAATTTCCTAATCTCATACACAGTTCTATATTTCCAAGGGCAATCAGATAACATTTGTGACCTTCCATTTTTATTTTAAGAAAAAATGAACCATGATTGAAACATTTATATATAATACTTTCTTTAGAAGAGACCTTGCTGATAACAGGGTTTTAAAAGATTGATGCTCAGAATGAAAAACTATTTTGACCTTCAATTTTTAACTTCACAATGCCTCTGAAAAGAAACCTTTCAAATTTCAATAAAAAACTTAAAAACTATATTTAATGTATAACATAGGCTGACTGAGTGCATTATTTTATTATAATAACAATCTTGAATAAAATTATGCATGTTCAATATCTATAGTGACTATTCAGTTCAGTAAAATAATGTGCTCACAGACAGGAGAGGCAGAGAGCCAGACTTCTAGGATGCAATAAAGCACAGCTTCAGCACTCTGCTGCAGCAGCGTTAGGGCCTGCTGTGAAAAGACAGAGAGAGAAAAAGGCCCAGTAGAGGGGGGCAGCCATCCGAAAGGGGTGACACTCTTGCAGAATACAGGCTTTGGGCAAATTCCAGACCTACAACAGACAAAGATGAACCAGAAAATAAAGCGAAGAAAATTTATAATGTGTATTTAGAATAAAAAAAAAAAAAACAAAAAAAGTGACCTCAGTTTCTTCAATAGAGCCAAGCTTTGAAATAGCCTTATAAGTGAAAAAGACAAATATGTTTATATGAAATAATAACCATTACCAAATTTTCTTAGACATGGAAAAGTGTGACTTTACAAAATTGCTAATATTTCTCAAGCTTATCTCTCAAGATCAGCTACTAAATTAGCTACTAAGTAGCTATTAAAACTACTTAATAATGCTCCATATCAACTATGACCAACCATCTTTCTTAAAGGCCAAGATAATTATTCAGTATGAAAAATGTTGCAAGTAATAAATTTCTAATTTTAGCTGACCAGCAAGGTCAAAGTCAATTTTTTACTGCATTCTTAACAGTTTACTTTACTACCCTAATTGGAATATGTGTGTGTGTATATATATATATATATATATAAGCATGGGCTTCCATGATGGCTCAGACAGTAAAGTGTCTGCTTGCAATGCAGGAGACATGGGTTTGATCCCTGGGTCTGGAAGATCCCCTGGAGAAGGAAATGGCAACCCACTCCAGTACTTTTGCTTGGAAATTCCCATGGACGGAGGAGCTGGGTAGGCTACAATCAATGGGATCACAAAGAGTCGTATACGACTGAGCAACTTCACATATATATGCATATATATATATATATGCCTATTTTCAAATCTAAAATTTTGAAATTCTGAGATTCATATTGAAGTGAAAAAAAATAATAAAACCCTGTGATTTCCTGAATGTGAATCTATAATGCCATCCTATGTGATCTATTGAAATTTAAGGAATTATGCTTTTAATACCTTAAGATTCTTTAACGAACCTGAGAGAAAACAGGGAAATGGTAATTGAATTTGTTTTGTTAATTTCATCTAAATAGTTTTCCCATTGTTTTTGACTGCATTCTTGTCAGTATTAGTAATACACAACACAGAATTAAATATGTCCCTTGTTTTTTCATGAGAACAAGATATTACTTTTTACTGAAGGACAGTTTAAAGGAGCAGAAGAATGTCTTATGTTTCAAAGTTTCTTGTCATGATATTTGGTATTTTTCAGATTGATCTGCTAGCTCTGCATATATGAGGTTTCTGCAGTAGCTACCAGGGAAGAAACAGCAGTGTTAGTGATTTGTAAATTCACTAAAGGAAACAAATCTGATTCCATTATATTCTATTATAGAAATTCCACCACAGTGTTATATAAAATGCAAATCTGACCTGATTCCGATCATCAAATCCATTTATTTAAAATAATTTCTCTTTTCTCAAGGGAAATACATACATAGGATGAAGGAGAAAGCAAAAGAACAAAGAATAAGAAAATAGCAAAGCAGTAGATCGGCAGGAGAATAGTAAAGAGAAAATTCCATTCACATTCTCTCATGACTAATTTGTGACTGTTATTATATACTTGCATCTTTTTGACTTTGAAGTGATACTGAAGTGAGGGTCTCCAGGAGAGAGGTCTGACCGGCCTTCAGGAAGTCTCCACTGAGGTATTGATGTTTCATCAAAGAAAGGAATGCCTCTCTTCCATCTATCTAATTTTCTGTCCTGTTTTTGGTTTAAGTGTTACCTTCCAAAGCAACTTTAAGCTACTCTTATTTATCCCATGTTTGGAGATTATCCAATGTCTTGTTTAGGCATCATGGATTTTGGAGGATATTCACAAATTCTATTTGAAGAGAGTTCTTTTTCATTTGAGCCTTTTCACTGTAGGGTTTACTGACCTTGATTTAAGATTTTCATTGAATTTACCCACTTCTATCTTTCTACTGTCTATGATTTTAGCTTTGCTAAATTTTATGTCATTTTTTTTGCCTCCATTAACCTCAATTTCCCAAATTTCTGGCAATCAAAAGAGTTCTTTTTCATTTTAGCCTTTTCACTGTAGGGTTTACTGACCTTGATTTAAGATTTTCATTGAATTTACCCACTTCTATCTTTCTACTGTCTATGATTTTAGCTTTGCTAAATTTTATGTCATTTTTTTTGCCTCCATTAACCTCAATTTCCCAAATTTCTGGCAATCAAGTTCCCTCTAGATCATTTATCTTTATTTTTGTCACTGTATTGAAAGTGACAATGAGAGTCACTCAGTTGTGTCTGACTCTTTGTGGCACTCCATGGAATTCTCCAGGTCAGATTGCAGGAGTGGATAGGCTTTTCTATTTTCCAAGGGGATCTTCTCGACCCGGGATCCAACTCAGATCTCCCTGATTGCAGGTGAACTCTTTCCCAGCTGAGCCACAATGGAAACTCAAGAACATTGGAGTGGATAGCCCATCCCTTCTCCAGTGGATCTTCCCAACCCAGGAATCAAAGTGGGGTCTCCTGCATGCAGGGAGATTCTTTACCAACTGAGCTATCAGGGAAGCCTGTATCAGGGAAGATTCATTGTATTAAGTACATATTTTTCTATTTAATTGCTATTGTTGGGTGATAAGAAGGACCAAATTTCTTAGCAGCATTATTAGGAATGCAGTGTTCCATTCTTATGTCAAGATAAACATACAAAGCCTTTATTTTATGCTTACTACTATTACTTCATGCTCAAGCTGGTTTTAGAAAAGGCAGAGGAACCAGAGATCAAACTGCCAACACCTGCCGGATCATGGAAAAAGCAAGAGAGTTCCAGAAAAACATCTACTTCTGCTTTATCGACTATGCCAAAGCCTTTGACTGTGTGGATCACAATAAACTGTGGAAAATTCTGAAAGACATTGGAATACCAGACCA
>SJYT01039076.1:55284-105505 GCA_006410635.1 Cephalophus harveyi
TGGACTGTAGCCTGCCAGGTTCCTCTGTCCATGGGATTCTCCAGGCAAGAATCTGGTCGACATTTTTTCCCTCCAGGGGATCTTCCCAACCCAGAGATTAAACCCACATCTCTTCTGTCTCCTGCATTGCAGGCGGATTGTTTACCAACGAGCCATCACCACGTTAATGTTATTCAACACTTCTAAGTCGCATAAATTATCATTTCTTTTTTTGTGGTGAAAACATTTCAGATCTCATCTTTGAGCAACTTTGAAGTATTGTTGATTATGATCACTACACTCTGCATTAGATATCCAGTGTTGGTGAGAGTGTGGAGAAAAAAGAACCCAGTGCACTGTGGGTGGGCATGTAAATTGGTTTTGCCACTCTGGAGAACAATCTTGAGGTTTCTAAAAAAAAAACAACCCTAAAAATAGAACTACTCTATGATCCCGAAATCACACATCTGGGTATATATCTGAAGGAAACGAAAGCAGGATATTGAAGAGGCATTTGCATTCTCATGTTCATTGCAGATTATTCACAATAGCCAAAATATTAACTGACTTTGTGATTGCTCAGTGCTTCTGTATCATAACTGGCTTTTCTCTTTCATTACTGAATCATCCTCATCAGGATATGAACGGGGCTCGATGTCACTGGCTTAAAAGGAGACAAAACAAAACCTAAGTCTTGTGTGATCCCCTGTCTATTCCTGGTACTCTCACACTTCCATGCTGTCTTTTCAGTAAGCCTGTACACAGGCTTGTGTACACAATCTGTATACACTCATTCTACTCTCTACCCTTCCGTTGCCTTATGAACAAACTTTAATCTGAAGACGGCATTCTTTCCTGTTTAACCTTCTACTCCACTGGACTTTCATACCCTTTTTTGGAATTAGACTAAAAGATCATCATTTTTAAACTAAATTGTGGCACACTCTAGAACCTACTATGCACCTCCTATTTTCTCTATATACTTTCATAGGCAATTTGTTTCATGACCATGGATATCATACAAATGACTCATAAATACAAATGTGTTTATCTCAGACCTTTCCCTAAATTGCCAACTTGTATGCTTTTATGCCACATGACTATTTGGTTCACACTCTTAAAAGGTACTCCAGCCTCCGGCATTCATTCTTTAACGGCAATCTACTATTTTTGCTGTTTAGTGTAAACAGCATCTAGTCAATTTTGAGTACTATCTTTCTTCTATAAAGCATCTGACAACAAATCCTGATGCTTCTGCTTTGAAATATATTTAGGATCGGATCTATCACCACCACTTGAGCATTACAGTCACTGTATTTCCTTTCCTGAGCTATTATAATAAAAGCGTTAGAATTACCCACATACCTGCACACAAAGACACACAAACACAACACAGACATGCACAAACACACTGTATTTTCCGTACTTCACTCACGTAGTTATTCTTCATATGATAATGGAAGTGAATACTCGAGAGCATTTAACATCTCTGCTAAAATCCCCAGGTCTTTGCCACGCCTCTCTAATTAAAATACGAAGTTTTTGCTTTGCTATGGCTCCACCAAACGGCTGTCCTTGACCCTGCTCAGCAGCTCAGTCACGTTCAACTCTTGCAATCCCATGGACTGTAGCCTGCCTGACTCCTCTGTCCATGGGATTCTCCAGGCAAGGAGGATACGGGAGTGGGTAGCCATTCCTTTCTCCAGGAGATCTGCTCAACCCAGGGGTAGAACCTGGGTCTTCTGCATTGCAGACATATTCTTTACCGTCTAAGATGCCCTTGCAAGGAGAAATTCTCATAATTTCATGGCCACATTTACCATCCCAGTCATTTCAGAGAAGAAAATAAAATCTGTCACTGTTTCCACTTTTTCCCTTTCTATTTGCTGTGAATTGGTGGGACCCAATGCCATGATCTTCAATTTTTTTTTTTTTTTTTAATGCTGAGTTTCAAGCCAGCATTCTCAGTCTCGTCTTTCACCTTCATCAAGGGCTCCTCAGTTCCTCTTCATTTTCTGCCAGTAGAGTGGTATCAGCATTCTTTGTGATCCAACTCTCACATCTGTACAGGACTGCTGGAAAAATCACAGCTTTGACTATATGGACCTTTGTTGGCAAAGTGATGTCTCTACTTTTTTAATATGTTGTCTAGGTTTGTCATAGCTTTCCTTCCAAGGGGCAAGTGCATTTTAATTTCACAGAGGCAATCACCGTCTAGAGTGATTTTGGAGCCTAAGAAGATAAAATCTGTCACTGTTTCCACTTCCTCCACATCTATTTGCAATGAACTGTTCAGCTTCGATGCCATGATCTTCATATTTTTTTAATGCTGACTTTCAAGCCAGCTATTTCACTCTCCTCTTTCACCCTCATTAAGAGGCTCCTCAGCTCCTCTTCACTTTCTGCCATTACAGTGATATCATCTGTGTATCTGAGTTTGTTGGTATTTCTTCCAGCAGTCTTGCTTCCAGCTTGTGATTCATCCAGTCTGGTATTTTGCATGATGTACTCTGCATATAAGTTAAATAAGCAGGGTGACCATACACAGCCTTGACGGACTCCTTTCCCAGGGTAGCATGGCAGACTGCTGTTCATTTGGTCACAAAGGGTTGGAAGCAAATGAGCACTCATTGCCAAACACAAGGCTCCTGAAACTGGAGAGAATGTTTATCAACAGGGTTTTTAAAATTTTCTGCCAGTAAGCTCCTAGCTCCCAGCTCCTGAATTTTCACACACCACACCATGAACTTTCTCAAAATGACTGCCAACTTCTACAACCTGATGGCTTTTCAACGCCCCTGAGTGCATGCTTTGAGCACAGGTACAGAGGGGAAGAAGACCCAAGCAAGCAGGGAAGTGGTGGTGCAATCCCTGAGGAGAGAGCTTGGCAGCTGAAAAATCCAGATTTGTCTGAAAACATCAGCACAATAAATGACATACTGACCTGAATTTTCTCTGTTTGTGGTGTTTAACTTTGCTGCTGCTGCTAAGTCGCTTCAGTCGTGTCCGACTCTGCGACCCCATAGACGGCAGCCCACCAGGCTCCCCCGTCCCTGGGATTCTCCAGGCAAGAACACTGGAGTGGGTTGCCATTGCCTTCTCCAATGCATGAAAGTGAAAAGTGAAAGTGAAGTCGCTCAGTCGTGTCTGACTAGTAGCGACCCCATGGACTGCAGCCTACCAGGCGCCTCTGTCCATGGGATTTTCCAGGCAAGAGTACTGGAGTGGGGTGCCATCGCCTTCTCCATTTAACTTTGCTATTAAAGTGATTAATCTTTGTGTGTGTGTGTGT
Source organism: Cephalophus harveyi (assembly GCA_006410635.1). NCBI lineage: Eukaryota > Metazoa > Chordata > Mammalia > Artiodactyla > Bovidae > Cephalophus > Cephalophus harveyi. The sequence goes on from SJYT01039076.1 coordinate 58,556, forward strand.
GTGTGGTGAATTTAAGGTAAGAAGAAAGAACAAAAATCCCACAGCCCCCTGCCAAGCACCTATTAGCCAAAACCTAAAGTAGCTTTGATACTCTTCAGGAAAACCTTTGGGCCTAGGAGATAAATAATAGCAAAACCAACCTGGATAAGGCTGAATAAGCATGTAAAAGTCAAAATAAAGGAAAACACACAGTCAATGGCTTGATGTTATGTATCATAGGTTGTAATGTAGAAATATTGTAACTGCAATTGAGTATTCATGCTGTCAACTAATGGGAAACTTTTAGAAACTATCAAGGCCTAAACCACAAGTATAAATATGCTGTATGTGCTAAGTCTATCAGCTTGGGATTTTAACTATCCCATGTCTGGTAGAGTACACCATGGGGTGGGAGGGTGTGTGTGCAGGGGATACTCAGCTAGAACAGATGAGTTAGAAAGTACCCAAAACTTAAAAGGCAAGAGCATATGTGAATAAACATTCTTAATATAACCACAGAACTTATTGAATGAGAGCTGTTTTAAGTTCTCTTTACATCTTAAAACCCTATTTTCTAGCAATAGATTAAATTGAAGTAGCTTCCCTTGCATTAATCTGCAGAACGGTCTATCTTCTAGGGTGAGGATGCTATTTCAATACCAGCACAGTTAGTCTGACTTTCCGCTTGTGGTATTTTGGCAAAAATGCCAGAGATGGTCAAAGACAGGAGAGGTGATGGGATTCTCCCTAGGAAGATCTCATCCCTCCTTTTCCCTTTGTTGCCTGACTCCCAAAGCCTGGGTGGGGCAGAAATAATGTTCCAGTAGCATCAGCTTGTGCTGCCAGTCCACGCGGGGGCCTTGATGGTTCCCTTCTCCACCCTGGTCGTCTTGCTGATCACTTGCCCAGAGCAGGAGATTGTCCCCCAGGAAGTGCATGATCCTCGAGTCCTCATGAGCCTGGAGTCCTTGTAGGAGTCTTGTTGAGAGTGTTGCGAGCTTGGTGATGACTGAAAGCGATCATGGTCAAGCGGCAGGCTTGCTCCAAGGCCTTCTGGCCCTGGTAGTAGAGGACAGAGCAGCTGGGGGCCAGGCCAGCCTCACTGGAGTGACTGGACTGTGCGTGCTCCTCGCTGACCTCATGGCTTTGCTGTGGGCCTTCTCAGGTGACTCCATGAGGGTCACCTTCTTCTAGCCAGTGGGCGACTGTGGCCAGGTAGTGGGAGCTGTGCCCTGTCATCTTTAGAAAAACCCTTTGCTCTCATGCTGGTCTCACTGCCATCGTGACCAGCTATAGCTAGGCCTCCAGCCGGCTCGGCAGCTCCTGACCTAGTGGCCCCAGCTTCTCTGTTCTTTCCCCAGCAAGCGCAGCCCCTCTTTGTCGTCTTACTGTCTTACTATCTGCAGATGTCTTCTGCTCCACGCTACTAATGATCCCCCAGGAAGAAGGCGTGCCCTGGTCGCGTTCTTGCAGGCCATGGAGAGGTTTGTTCCCCCACTGGACTGCGGCTCATTCCGCCCTGGCCCTGTGGTCCTAGTGTTCCGCCTGTTCCGCCAAGGGGCTGTCTGTACTGGTGGCTCTTTGCACCATCTTCAGGGGCTTAGGTCACCCAGGCAGGGAGACCAGGTCAACCTGAAGACCTCAGAGGGGACTGCAGCGGGGAAGCAGCCCGTGTGCCTGAGAGACCAGCTCACAAATGGACTGGCTGAGGCCACGGCACGGAGCTGCAGCTCGAGTGTGACCTCAGGCCCCAGACCTCAGTGGCTCCCTCCTGACCGGTGTGTGCAGATATATCATTGTGATTTTCATTTGCATTTCTTTGATGATGAGCAACGTTGAACATCTTTTCATATGTTTGCCATATCTTCTGAAAAATGTCTATCCAGGTTTTCTGCCCAGTTTTAATTGGGTTGGTTACTTGATATTGAGTTGTACAAGCTACTTATATATTTTATAAAATAACTCATTATCAGTTATGTCATTTGTAAATATTTTCTCCCATTCAGTAAGTTGTTTGCATTTTTTCAGTTTCTTTGTTGACCAAAAGCATTGAAGTTTAATTAGGTACCATTTCTTTGCTTTTAATTCTTTTCCCTTAGGAGACAAATTCAAGAAAAATATTTACTGTGGTTTATGTCAAAGAGTGTTCTGCCTATGTTTTCTTCTAAGAGTTTTTACATTTTCAGATTTTACATTTAGATCTTTAATCCACTTCCAATTTTTTTATATGTTGTGTGAAAATGTTCTAATTTCATTCTTTAAAAGGTAGCTGTTCAGTTTAACACTTATTGGAGAGATTTTCTCTCTTCTATTGTACACATATGTGGATTCTTTCTGCTCTGTTCTGTTGACTGATGTGTCTGTTTTTGTGCCAGTACCATGCTGCTGTGACTACCCTGGATTTATAGTATAGTCTAAAATCAGGGAGCACAATACCTTCAGCTTTGTTATTTTTTCTGAAGATCACTTTGCCAATTTGGAATCTTTCATGGCTTCAAATAAATTTTAGAATTATTTATTCTAGGTCTGTGAAAAATATGGTTTGTATTTTGATAGAGATTTCATTAAATCTGTAGATTGATTTGGCTGGTATGGATATTTCAACAATATTATTAATTCTTCCAATTCAAAAACTTGAGATATTTTCTATTTCTTTGTATTATGTTGTTTCCCTATAGACTTCAGAGTACAGGTCTTTTTCCTCCTTTGTTAAGTGTATTAATATGCATTTTATGATTTTTTGATGATATTTAAAATGATTGGTTTTCCTGTTTTCTTTCTCCATGTGCTCTGTTGCTCAGTTGTGCCTGATTCTTTGTGACCCCACGGACTCCCAGGCTCCTCTGTCCTTTTGAGTTGACAGGCAAAAATACTGGAGTCCATTGCCATTCCTTCTCCAGGGGATCTTTCCAACTCAGGGATCAAATCCTTGCCTCTTGCATCTCCTGTATTTGTGGATAGATTCTTTGCCACTAATGTCACCTGAGAATCCAGTTCATTATTAATGTATAGATCAGAACAGATTTCTGTATATTAGCTTTGTATCCTGTACTTTACTGAGTTCATGTATTAGTTATTTTTGTGGAGACTTGAAGCAACAGTTAGAACTGAACATGGAACAACGGACTGGTTCCAAATAGGAAAAGGAGTATGTCAAGGCTGTATACTGTCACCCTGCTTGTTTAACTTATATGCAGAATAGTACATCATGAGAAATGCTGGGCTGGATGAAGCACAAGCTGGAATCAAGATTGCTGGAAGAAATATCAATAACCTCAGATATGCAGATGACACCACCCTTTTGGCAGAAAGTGAAGAGGAACTAATCACCTTATGGTGGCTGCAGCCATGAAATTAGAAGACGCTTACTCCTTGGAAGAAAAGTTATGTCCAGCCTAGATAGCATATTCAAAAACAGAGACATTGCTTTGCCAACTAAGGTCTGTCTAGGCAAGGCTATGGTTTTTCCTGTGGTCATGTATGGATGTGAGAGTTGGACTGTGAAGAAAGCTGAGCACTGAAGAATTGATGCTTTTGAACTGTGGTGTTGGAGAAGACTCTTGAGAGTCCCCTGGACTCCAAGTAGATCCAAACAGTCCATTCTGAAGGAGATCAGCCCTGGGATTTCTTTGGAAGGAATGATGCTAAAGCTGAAACTCCAGTATTTTGGCCACCTCATGCAAAGAGTTGACTCATTGCAAAAGACCCTGATTCTGGGAGGGATAGAGGGAATGAGGAGAAGGGGATGACAGAGGACGAGATGGCTGGATGGTATCACCAACTTGGTGGACATAAGTTTGAGTAAGCTCTGGGAGTTGGTGATGGACAGGGAGGCCTGGCATGCTGCAATTCATGGGGTCGCAAAGAGTCAGACACGACTGAGCGACTGAACTAAACTGAATTGGGACTTTTTATATGTAATACTATGTCATCAGCAAATAGTGACATTTTTATTTCTTTCCTTCCAATTTGAATGATTCTTATTTTTTTTTTTTTTTCTTTTCTGATTACGGTAGCTAGGACTTTTAATACTGTGCTAAGTAGAAGTTGTGAGAGTATTTTTCCCTTTTTCCTGACTTTAGAGACCAAGTTCCAATTTTTCACTGCAAAGTATGTATTAGTTGTGGGTTGGTGATAAATAGTCTTTATTATGTTGATATATTTTCCATTTATACAAGCTTTGATGAGTTTTTACCATGAATGGATGCTAAGTTTTGTCACATACTTTTTCTGCATCTATTGTAAGGATATGATTTTTATCTTTCTTTTTGTTAATATGGTGTATCATATTGTTTGATTTGCAAATATTGAAACACCCTTGCATTCTTGAAAAAACTTTCAGTTAATTATAGTGTACAATCCTTTTTACATGTTCTCGAATTCTGTTTGCTAATATTTTCTTGAGGGTCTTTGCATCTATACTCATCAGAGATATTGGCATACAGTTTTCTCCTTTTGAAGTCTTTGTCTGGTTTTGGTATTAGGCTGATGGAGGCCTCATAGCATTTTTTTTAATTTGTCTATTGAAGTTCTATTTTACCTTGTTATAATAGATTTCTAAATAACAAGGTATTATTTCTTAGTGAAGTGAAAGTAGCTCAGTCATGTCCGACTCTTTGTGACCCCATAGACTATACAGTCCATGGAATTCTCCTGGCCAGAATACTGAAGTGGGTAGCCTTTCCCTTCTCCAGGGGATCTTCCCAATCCAGGGATCAAACCCAGGTCTCCTGCATTGCAGGCAGATTCCTTACCAGCTGAGCCACAGGGAAAACCCAACAACAAGGTATTCTTTCTTAAGCTTTCCACAAATGCTCAAAATTAATATTAAATCACAATTACACAAAGTAGAAGGATGTTGGTCAAAAGGTAGAAACTTTCATTTGTAAAAGTTTTTTGAATCTATTGAATAGCATAATGTCTGCAATTAAAAATGCTCTGTCATATGCTTGAAAATTACTGATAGAGTAGATTCTAAATATCCTCAACACATGTGCATACACACACATGTACACAGAAGTAATTACATAAAATGATGGAGATGTTAACTAACCTTATTGTGGTGGTCATTTTGCAATATATATCAAATCATCATATTGCACACTTTAAACTTAAACAATATTATATGCTAATTATATAAACCAAAACCTTAATTAAGTAAATGTTGGAGACCAGATAGGGAGCTCTCATGCTCTATTATGATATAAGAGACCAACAAGAAGAAGAACTTATCTTTCACTCCTGGTAGAGTTGGACTGTGAAGAAGGCTGAGTGCCAAAGAATTGATGCTTTTGAACTGTGGTGTTGGAGAAGACTCTTAAGAGTCCCTTGGACTGCAAGGAGATCCAACCAGTCCATTCTGAAGGAGATCAGCCCTGGGATTTCTTTGGAAGGAATCATGCTGAAGCTGAAACTTCAGTACTTTGGCCACCTCATGCGAAGAGTTGACTCATTGGAAAAGACCCTGATGCTGGGAGGGACTGGGGGCAGGAGGAGAAGGGGACGACCGAGGATGAGATGGCTGGATGGCATCACGGACTCGATGGACGTGAATCTGAGTGAACTCCGGGAGATGGTAATGGACAGGGAGGCCTGGCGTGCTGCGATTCATGGGGTCACAAAGAGTCGGACACGACTGAGCGACTGAACTGAACTGAACTGAATTGAAGGACTCATCCAACGAAAAGTCGTGGGCATTTGTTTATACTGCCCTCATAACTTCTTTTCCTTTCTGTAAGTACTCCTTCCCGTGCAGAGCATGACGCCTTGCGTATGATGTACCATGGTTGCAGTTCTGTGCTGATTTACAATTTCCTGCTGATCCCAATTATAAACACATCTCCTCTAGGGAAATGTCTGACCATTATTTTCAGGTCAATATTCTGGTAGCCTGTGCTAGGACCAGAGAAGACCCTCCATGGCCCCAGGGCTGGTGAGTGAGCACTTTGTGGTATCCACAAATGATCCACTGCAGTCCCTGCTTTTCTTGCCAACACTGCAGTTGGAAGGTACATCTTTCTCCCGGATCTAGCACAGGCAGTGTCCATTTACAGCTCTCCAGGCTTTAGTCAGGGTCTATTTTAGGGTTTTGTCATTTTAGTTAAGGCCTTGTTCTGTATTCAAGTGCTTCTGTGGCGCTTTGGTCCAGTTTTTAAGATCAGACTTTTTCAACCAAACTGATTTAAAAGTCATCGACACATTCCTTCAGGACCAGGACCTGTGTCCCTGAACGTGTGGCAATTCATCCACTGAACTATTCTGTCAGAATAGGGACTATTCTATGGAAACTGTTGAAAGGCTTGGTTAAGACCCTCTAGGAATATGCTGTTTTCATAGAATGAGGTGGATTAGCTTGCAAGCTGTTTGAATTAAGCTGTTTGTTTTATAACTATTTAATCCATTTCAAAATTATTCTTCTACTCTAGAGAAAAACTTCTGAGAAATAGTGTTGCAGTAATATAAATATTTTTTAGGGCACCTCCCTGCCCAAAGACTCTGGCCAATTTTATTTTTAAAATCCACGGTTTTTCCTTATGCACAATTCTAACTAAATGGACTGACCTGACCGAAGGTATTTTAGAATATCAGTGGTCATTATGAGGAACTTTTGAAACCCGCAAACTTAATTTCCTTAAAAGCACTAAGTTAGACTACAATAGCTCAAACTTTCCAGGACTGAGTGGAATGTTTATTTTGATTGCTACGTTGGAGCTCCCCAACGTTATCAGGTATCTGAAATTGCCTCTCTGTAAGTTAAGATTTTGAGATTGACCGAGGCCAACAAATAAAGAAAATTAAAATTGCTCCCTCATGGTCCTCCTGTGGGCTGTTTTGCCTCCGGCTCTGTGTCTGGCATCTTGCCTCTCTTCTGGAATCCTAATGGTAGGACTCTTCTTTTCATACCGTATTCCTCTTTCTCTTCTACACCCCCTAGTCTTTCTCGACATCCTCGATTCTTCTACACTTATTATTTCACCAAATGTCCCGTTTTTTGTGAAACTCGCCCCACTCCTCTTTGGTCTGAACTTGCCAGGGACTGTCTTAATTAAAATAAATAAATTTATTTTAAAAATAAATAAATAAAAATAAAGTTAAGACTTCTAAGGATCCTTGGGCTAAACCCTTAGTTTTTAATATTCCAAAACTAAATCTGAACTGTGATCCATAGAGATTTTTCCAAAGTAACTGAAGATCCTTATAGATTTGCCAGGGAATTTAATAGTCATTCAAACTTATTAACTTGATTTAGCTGACTTATATTAGACAGTGTATATGCTTGTTGGTGAAGTCCATTCCCAGTACCGGATGAGCACCACAAACTGGTAAAATTCTGAAAATGGTCTAGAATTACAGCTGGGAGACCAACCTGCTAACTTGCCACAAATAAGGCTTTGGTGATGCTAACTGACTACATCAGCAATTCTTAGCATTTGTCTAAAGCCTGATGATTAGAACAAACTTCAGGCTTCAACATAAAATTATAATGAACCTGCTCATGAACATTACAATCAACTTCAGTTTTTTTTGTTGTCGTTTGTTTTTTTAAAGAAAATTCTGGTCTTCCTTCAGACGTTGATTCCACTTACCTAGCTTTTAACTCCTTGTTTACTATTGGGCTATACCAGGAACTTTTTGTGTTTGTATAAAGGATCATCATGGAATGGGAAACTATATCCACTCCAGATTTAGTTAATCTGGTAAACTAGCTTTCAAACTCTGAGCCACCGTAAAGGAAGACCACTAAAATTCTTAAGTATTAACTCCAACAAAGAAGGGGTCTTAAATAAAACCAAAATTCTCCTGACTTCTGTTATTCTTGCAAAGAGCTTCGCACTCTCATTAGAAAAGAGAGTGCTACAAATGTAAATACTTTGGTGTAAGCAGCCCTTCCTATGTCCTCCCAGTTCTCAGTGGTGGGGTTCTTAGGAGCTGCAGGGGCTTTCCTGAATCCTCTGTCTTAATTGGCTTGGAGAAACATTTCTCCAGACTGTGGCTGAGTCTCTTTCAGTCTTAACGGGGCACCTAAGCTACACTCTCAGGGATCAATGCCACTACCATTTAAATAGCTCCTGCTATAGAGTAATTCAAGTAGTGGGATGGACCACTAGTGAACATCAAGAGGCCCGGTCTCTGATCCTGTTCCCTTTTGTTTAGGCTCTCTGAGAGATACACAGTCTGCTCTTCTTAGGTCCTCTCCTCCTAGCCATTTATCAGTCTAAGATTTCTTAGGGAATTATCATGCTATAATTTCTTTCTCGCCACTACCATTTAAATAGCTCCTGCTATGGAGTAATTCAAGCAGTGGGATGGACCACTAGTGAACACCAAGAGGCCCGGTCTCTGATCCTGTTCCCTTTTGTTAGGCTCTCTGAGAGATACACAGCCTGCTCTTCTTAGGTCCTCTCCTCCTAGCCATTTATCAGTCTAAGATTTCTTAGGGAATTATCATGCTATAATTTCTTTCTCTCAAAAGGGAAAAATAACTCTAGAGCTTGAGAGTAATCCACAAAGTAAATTAAATGACACTTTACCATCTTTTATTTGTTCCATCTCTGACAGTTAGTAGAGCTGATTCTGGAAACATCGATTATTTGTCCCATTTGAATTAGCTACCATCTTCGATATGGGCAAAATCTCCAACCAACATTGTTTAAACTTCACAAGGTACCTCCCATCAACATTCATATAGATCCCTCAAAACCTCTTCCCAGAGTTAATCAATACATTTAAATAGATCTCTCAAAACCTCTTCCCAGAATTAATCAATATAATATAAATAAATTAGCCCTTCAAAGCAGAAAACCCATAAAAGATTACAAGGCTGAAGACCTCATTATCCCTTGTATTAGCCCCTATAACACCTCTGTTTTACCAGGGAGAAAAACCTAAGGGCCAAGAGTTTTTTCTAGGACCTTGAAGCAATAATCAACACCATTATCCTTTGACACTATGCTTCTCCTAGTCATTATACCTTAGTAACACCCATTCCCACCAGAAGCAGATTCTATACTGTAATTGATTTATGCATTATGTTCTTTAGTATTCCAGTTGACAAATCTAGTCAATGAATTTTTGCTTTCACTTGGGAAGAAAAACAATTCACCTAGACACTAGTGTCTCAGAGTTTACTGAGAGTCTTTTTTTAAATTTTTTTTATTTCTCAAAAAGTCCTGAAGGTTGATATGGACGATATGAAGTTTGTTACAATATGCGGGTGATTTGCTTCTTTGCTCTCTTCCTCAAGCCTCCTCACAGTAAGACAGAGACTCCTTGCTAAAGCTTTTAGCCTGAAAAGGACATGAGTGAGCCAAAGAAAAACTGTAGGTTACCCAAACCTAGATTTTATATTTAGGACATTTGATATCAGAAAAAAAAAAGGGTACATCTAGATCCAGGTAGACTTCAAGGTGGCCTATGTTTCCAAAACCCCTAAACTTAGCACCAAGAGCAAAGTTTTCTCAGACTAGCTGGTTACTGCTGAAACTGGATTTCAAATCTTTCTTGTATGGCCTAATCTCTGTATGTTTTACTAAACAGTAAAAACCTCAACATAATGGGAAGAACTCTAGACAACACAGCTTTCATGGCTTTAAAGGAGAGTTTTATGTACCAACCTGACCTTGGGCATGCCAAGGGTAAGATTCCGTTTTACCTTTTCATTTATGAAAAGGAAGGCGATGCCCTGGGATACTCACTGTAAATCCCAGGTACCACCATAGATCGGTAGAGACCCTTTGGCACAAGGATACCACCGCTTGCCATGGTGTGATTATATCCACTACCTTTTAGGTTAAGCCCACCGAGAAATCCTTTGTAGGATTTCCTTTAAACATTTTTACACATCGTGCAATAGTTCTGAATTCTTTCCACACTGAACATTTCTCACTCAGCCGCCTCATTTCCTATGAAATACTTTCATTGACTGCTTTTTATGTAATTCTTTTATGTTGTGATAACTTTAACTCTGCCACTATTTAACCCTCTATCACCAGTGAAGNCGTGCAATAGTTCTGAATTCTTTCCACACTGAACATTTCTCACTCAGCCGCCTCATTTCCTATGAAATACTTTCATTGACTGCTTTTTATGTAATTCTTTTATGTTGTGATAACTTTAACTCTGCCACTATTTAACCCTCTATCACCAGTGAAGTCCCTGAAAACTGCTGAACACTGATGGGCCGCCTCCTGACTCACTGGGATGATCTACAGGGAATCATGTGGGGTAACAATGACTTCTCATGACTCACAGAGGATTCTTATTCAAAAGGTAACAATGACGAACATTGCGGTGGTCATACTATTGCAGATCCTTTTGATGTTGTCAAGGTAGCGTTTTCTTACGGCCACTTCAGCCCAACAGGCAGAATTATATGCTCTCACATGGACTTGCACTTCAGTCGAGGTCAAAATTGCCGATATATGCACTGATATTACACGTGCTTTTGGAGTAAATCTTAATTTTGTAAAGTTGTGGAAACGATGTGGATTCTTCACTTCCAGTGGAAATAAAATTAAAAATTGCTCTGACATTTAGTGATTATTAGATGCAATTCTTTAACCTGTCATTTTAGTTATTATTAAGATTCGGGGGCATTGTAAACTTGATTCTTTGGAAGCAAAAGGAAGTCACCTTGCTCATGTTTCCACAACAAATGCTTCCTTTAAAGGAACCAACAGCAGTCAAATCTCTGTCATAGTCCAGAGAAATAATTTCTGAAATAATAATTTAGAAAAGCTGACTAGAGAAGCCCAGAAATTGGCCTCAGAAAAGAAAATAAGCAATTAGAAATTCAAGAATTGTCGGTTTGATAAAAACAGAAAGCTCTGGTTTGGGCCAAAGAACAAACCAGTCTTAACTGGTGACTCGAAAATTTCTACTTCTCACCACTGTACATGCATTAAACCACTGGTTTTCTGACAAAATGATAGCCTTCATGAATCAGTATCAGGGGAGGAACATTAACAAAGCTGCAAAAAGTGCCTACCTCACTTGCTCTCCCTCTCCAAAATACAGCCCAGGGAAGCTTATTTACACTGGCTCCTGACATTTTAAACACCTGAGTGGACAATTTAAGGTCTGAAAAATGGATGTCTTGCAACCTCCTATCTAAATATTACTTATGGTCTGTATCTTTTCATATTGTATTGAAGCCTTGCCTTGCAAAAAACTACTAAGTCTTCTGTGGCTAAAGTCTTTCTTGACAAGGCCATCCCTACCTGGTGAATGCCTCTTGAACATTTTACTGGCCAGGTACCTTTACAAAGCTGAGCTGTTTAGCCCATTTTCACACTTTCTCTGTGTTTACCATCCTGAGTCCTTGGTTTGTTTGAACACACTAATGGAGTTTTAAAAATTCAATTAAAAGCTCAAAATTCGTAGACTCAGATACCTTGATCAAAAGCATTACTATTGCTCCTTCTAAATCTCAGATATACCCCTGTTGAAATTCATAAACTATCACCCTGAAGCTTTCATTCACAGGATGCTCAATGTACTTGCCTTCTTCATATTTAGACCCATCACCAATTGTGTATATATATATTTATTTATTTACACACACACACACATATATATATTTCTTTAATGCATTTCTACTTAAATGCTAGTTTGTTTTTTTTAGAGTGAGTCATTTAAGCTTTAATATTTCTGCTTCACTACATTTAATGTACTAACTTTCATACCCATCCTTCTGGTCATAAAGAGATGACTTCCTGTCAGGCTTTACATTTGCATTTCAGGTGGAAAGAAGTGGGACGGTAAAGGGATATAACACAAAGGATCATTCCATAAGCCTGCCCCTCTGAAAGAGTTAAATAAAATAATTTTAGGAAATACCACAAATCTGACATTGTTTATATCTCTTTGACAAAGTATAACTTACAAACACTCTTTGATTCAATCACTGGCCAAATCACTGATGAAGGAATATAAGATTAAAAGTATGAATTTTGTTTAGCTATCTATATAATTGATAATTGTAGCTTAGATAATCACATTCTAGTAATTATTAGAGAGCTCAAGCTAATTTCCATATCATTAAAAACTTAGGACTGCCTAATGTTAGTGCTGCTACATTACTGTTTGACAATAGAAACATTACAAATTTTCTTTGAGTTCTAATTTCCTGATCATTGGAATATTTTTGAAAAAATCAATAATATTCTTTTCAAAAAATCTTAAATATTGTCAACAAAGTATGTGTATATTGAATATAACTATACCTGTCCAAACACTCATCTCCTTACTGATTGAAACACATTAATACATAATTAGCTAAACGTTTGACTTTAGATTGGTTTCTGTTATACCCTGTAGTAATGTCTAAAGTGTGTAAGTCCCTTAATAATTTCTCTTGTGAATCTTTTCGTGTTTATTTACATTATATTTTAGATTAAATACTTTCCCCCTTATGTTGCATAGCTAAAACTTCTATCTTGTTATGAACTCTCTGAGGGTTTTAAGATGCGCATTTTTGACAATGATCTTTTCATGTTAATTACATACAAAGGATTTTTTTTTGGAAGCACAAAAGACCTCAAATAGACAAAGTATCTTGATAAAGAAGATTGAAAGCTGGAGGTATCACCCTTCCTGATTTCAAATATATAACAAAGCTATGGTGATCAAACAGTACAGTGTCAGCATAAAAACAGGCACACAAATCAGTGGGACAGACCAGAGAGCTCAGAAACGCACACAGGCACATGCGGCTAACTAACGTACTACAAAGTAACAGAGGGTATGCAACAGGGAGAGGGCAATCTGTTTAATAAAGGTGTTGGAAAAATAGGGCAGCTCTACACAAAAGCATGAAACCAGACCACCTTCTTACAGCATGAATAAAAGACCTAAAGTATAAAAATCCTAGAAGAAAACATAGGTGTTAAGTTTTTTCACATTGGTCTTGAATATGATTTTTTTTAGAATTATCAATGAAAACAAAAGCAATGAAAGAAAAAGGCAGGTGGTATTTCATCAAGCAAAGTTTTTTGCACATCAAAGGAAATAGTAAAATATGAGCAAATAAATGAATAAAAAAATAAAATCCAATTTAAATGGATAGAGCAGTATATTCCCCAAAATATACAGATGACCAACAGATGTGTGAAAAGGTGTCCAACATCAAGAATTATCACAGGAGCACAAATCAAATGCACAATGAGATATCACCATCACCCCAGACTTGTTAGAATGGCTATAATCAATAAGAAACAACAAGTGTTGGTGAGAATGAGGAAAAAGAAAATCCTGTATATCCCCAGTGGAAATGAAAATCAATGCAGCCACACTGGAAAATAGTGTAGAGATTTCTCAAAAATTAGAACTGCCATATGATATAGTTCCATTTCTGAATGTCTATACAAAGAAAACAAAAATGCTAATTTTAAAAGATATCTGTGCCCTCATCTTTATTGCAGCATTATTTACAATAGATAAGACATAGGAACAACTTAGGTATCCATAGATGGATAAATACAGTTGTCATTATAAATTATTTATAATGTATAATAACTGTGGAAAATTCTGAAAGAGATGGGAATACCATACCACCTGACCTGCCTCTTGAGAAATCTGTATGCAGGCCAGGAAGCAAAAGTTAGAACTGGACATGGAACAACAGACTGGTTCCAAATAGGAAAAGGAGTCCGTCAAGGCTGTATATTGTCACCCTGCTTATTTAACTTATATGCAGAGTACATCATGAGAAACGCTGGACTGGAAGAAACACAAGCTGGAATCAAGATTGCCGGGAGAAATCTCAATAACCTCAGATATGCAGATGACACCACCCTTATGGCAGAAAGTGAAGAAGAACTAAAGAGCCTCTTGATGAAAGTGAGAGTTTACTCCTTGGAAGGAAAGTTATGACCAACCTAGACAGCATATTAAAAAGTAGAGGCATTACTTTGCCAAAAAGGGTCCGTCTAGTCAAGGCTATGGTTTTTCCAGTGGTCATGTGTGGGTGTGAGAGTTGGATTATAAAGAAAGCTGAGCACAGAAGAATTAATGCTTTTGAACTGTGGTGCTGGAGAAGACTCTTGAGAGTCCCTTGGACTGCAAGGAGATCCAACCAGTCCATTCTAAAGGAGATCAGTCCTGGGTGTTCATTGGAGGGACTGATGTTGAAGCTGAAATGCCAATACTTTGGCCACCTGATGTGAAGAGCTGACTCAATTTAAAATACCCTACTGCTGGGAAAGATTGAGGGCAGGAAGAGAAGGAGACAATGAAGGATGAGATAGTTAGATGGCATCACTGACTCAATGGACATGGTTTTGAGTGAACTCCAGGAGTTGGTGATGGACAGGGAGGCCTAGCGTGCTGCGGTTTGTAGGGTCACAGAGTCGGACACGACTGAGCGACTGAACTGAACTGATAATATATTACATATATATATTGTATATATATGTGTATGTGTGTTTAGACACTAAGTTATAACTGACTCTTTGTGACCCCATGGACTGTAGCCCACCAGGCTCCTCAGTCCATGAGATTTTCAAGGTGAGAATACTGGAGTGGGTTGCCATTTTCTTTTCCAGGGGATCTTCTGGACCCACAGATTGATGTATATTTGAAATTTGTTATTTTTAAACAAATTATATTTATATTTTTATATTTGAAATTGCAGATCTTAAAGGTTTTCATCACAAGAAAAATAATCTGTAACTGTATCTGTTGCTTATTAACTACAGTTAATTATGGTGAATATTTTGCAGTGTTAACATATACTGAATCATTATACTGTACATCTAAAACTAATATAATGTTAAAATAATAATGAGTGTATGCTCAGTCATTCAGCCTAGTGTGACTCCTTGTGACCCCATGGACTGTAGCTGCCAGACTCCTCTGTCCATTGAATTTTCCAAGTAAGAATACTATAGTGGGCTGCCATTTCCTCCTCTAGGGGATCTTCTTGACTTGGGGATCAAACCTGAGTTTTCTGTATCTCTTGCATTGGCAAGTGGAGTCTTAACCATTAAACCACCTACAAAGCCCAATATAATATTGTGCATCATCTATATCTCAACAAAATAGAAAATTTTATCAAGATAATAAAAATTAATTTAATCTTCATAAAAATTAGCAATAAAAGTATAGCATATGAAATATAAAATTCACTGTATAGATTTTAAAATAAATAAGGGACACCAGAGAAAGGAGTTAGTTTAAAGATAGATTGCAAGAAGACAAATTTTAAAAATATTGAACAGAGCCTCATGAACCTGTTAGATTGTACATAGTATAGCATGTATTTAGTTGGAATTGTGGAAGGAGAAAAAAGAAAAATTAAGACAGAAAACAAAAAGATTTTTTTGGATGATAAGGCAGAACAAAATGACCCACCAACAGACAGAATGCAGAACTCTTTATTACTGACACTCTGCCCTAGAGAAGGCTGCCGGAGAAAGCTGAGCTAAGATACACATGCGTATACGTGTGTGTGTGCGCACGCGCGTGCACATGCGCTTGCACTTGGTCATTCCATCGTGTCCAGCTCTCTGTGGCCCCATGAACTGTAGTCTGCCAGGCCCCTCTGTCCATGGAACTTTCCATGGAAGAACACTGGAGTGGGTTGCCATTTCCTCTTCCGGGAGATCTTCCCGACCCAGGGATAGAACCTGCATCTCTTGTGTCTCTTGCACACTCATTCTTTACCCTTAGCGCCACCTAAGAAGAAGTCTATATATGACCAGTATATGTAGATGCTAGTGATGGTTTCCTACATATGATATGATACACTATATGTAGTGTACATACACACTGATGCCACAAACATTAAAAGGATACGGGAATACTATGAACAGCATGCCCACAAACTTGATGGTTTAGATAATAACAATTAGTCCCTTCAAAGGCACAAATTATCACAAATTACTTAAAGAAAACTAGATGACCTGCATTATTCTTTGAAATTAAATCAATAATTTACAACTTTCCAAATAGAAATTATCATGCCTAGATATTTTCACTGAGGAATTCTATCCTCGCCCCCCCAATCTAATTATGGTAGAAATAATACCAATTTTTCCATGATATGTTCAAGAAAGTAGAAGAAGATGGAACTCTTCAAATTCGTTCTGTGAGTCCAGCACTACCCTAATATCATAAACAGATGAAGATATTACAAGAAAACTACTCATCAATATCTCTCAGAATTGTAGATTCAAATTCTTCAACAATATATTAACAAATCAAATTTAATGATGTATAAAATGAATTATATGCCACAATTAAGTGAGATCAATACCAGTTATACAAGACTGGTTAAGCATCTAAAAATTAGTCACTGTAATCTACCTTGCAAACGGTCTAACAAATAAAAATAATATGATTGATTCATGCAGCAAAATTTGACAGAATTCCAAGTGCATTAATAATACAACTGGACTAGAAGGTTGGAATAGAGGGAAATTGTTCTGTGTAGTAAGTAAATCCACCAAGAAAAGAAAGAGAGAAAGAAGCAAAAAAAAAAAAAAAAGTGAGAGAGGAAAGGAGGAAAAATAAAAACTACAGTGAAATCTCGTATACAAAAGCCTCATGGCTAACGTCATACTTATTATGAGAACTTAGATGTTTCTCAGTTCATGCTTGGAGCAGGAAAACGTGCCCTCTCTCTCCCTAGTACTACTTTAAATTGTGCTGAAGGTCCTAGCTCATGAAGTATGACATGAAAAGAAAATAAAAGGGATATATATTGGAGAAGGAAATGGCAAGCCACTCCAGTATTCTTGCCTGGAGAATCCCATGGACGGAGGAGCCTAGTAGGTTACAGTCCATGGGGTCGCAAAGAGTCGGACACGACTGAGCGGCTTCACCATATATTGGAAGGAAGACATAAAATTGTGTTTATTTAAAAACTACATGATCATCTATGAATCAAAGAATCTTCAAGATGATTCATGGAATTTATGAGTAATTGTCGCACAATTGCTCCTGGAGAAGAAAATGGAAACCTGCTCCAGTCTTCTTGCCTGGAGAACCCCATGGACAGAGGAGTCTGGCGAGCCCCAGTCTGTGGGGGTCACAGAGTCAGACACTGCAACCACTAACACTTTATAGCACACTTTATAGCACACCAACACTATAAAGCCACTAATACTTTATAGTACAGTTGCAGTATACAAGGTCAAAATAAAGAAGTCAGTTGTTTCACTGTACACCAGCAATGAAGCATTAAAATTTAATAATTAAAGGAAATAATACAAAGAATAAAGATGAGATATTTTGACATCAATGTAACAAAACGTGCAGAAACTATATGGAGTCAACATTATTGATGTCAATCACTCCTAAATTGGCCAATATATTAAAAATTATCTCAAAATCTCAGGAAACATTTTTACAAATATTAACAAAGTGATTTTTAATATTTCTATGAAAAGACAAAGTACTTGGAACAGACAACACAACACTGAAAAGTGGGAGGAGGATGAGCAGAAGACAAAGACATAAACATCATGCAAAGCTCGATGCAAATCAGTCACAAAGCTTTCTATAAAACTGTATTAAGCAACACAGCATTTTATTGGGGAAAAAGTAGACACAGAGGTTAGAGAAACCGAATGAAGAGACCTGAAATAGATGTACACAAAGGTAGATAATTGATTTGAAGAAGACGCAAAGGAGTTTGGAGAAGGTGTAGTCAAATGAAAGTGGTGCTGTCACAATTGAACACCCATATGCAAAAAAAAAAAGAAAAAAAAGTGAGCCTAGCAATAGATCTAATGGATCCTAAACATAATGCAAAGTGCAAAACTATAAAAGTTCTAACCAAGCATATAAGATAAAATCTATACAACTCTGAGCTTGGTAATGAGTTTTTACATACAACACTAAAAGTGAGATCCATAAAAGAAATATATATATATATATATACGTTAAACAATGAAAAGTAAACACTTTCAGTGGGAAAGACATTGTAAAGGGAAGGAAGAAACAATCTACAGATCGGAAGAAAAATATTTCAAAGCATGTTTCTGATAAAGGACACAAATCTAGACTATGCAAAGAACTCTTAAAACTCAACAAGAAAAAATTTTCAACTTGAAAGGTAAAAAGAGCTAAGAGATGCCTCACCAAAGAATATATACAGATGGTAATAAAATGGTTAAAAGATTTAATATTACTCATCATTAGGGAAATTCAGATAATATCTGAATAGATAACAAAAAATTAAAAAGCTGAAAATAGCCGTTGCTGTTGAAGATGCAGAACAATAGCAAGTTTTACTCACTAGTCATAAGACTAGGAAAACAAGATGATTTTGCAAGATGATTTCACATTTTCATACAAAGTTAAATCTCTCTTACTATATGACCCAGCAATTGTATTCCTAGGTATTTACCAATTGGATTTATGCCATGAGATACTTACCATACAAATCCAGAACACAAATGTTTATAATATTTGCATTCGTATTTGACAAAAGTTAGCCAAGATGCATTTCAACAGGTAAATGGGTAAGCAAACTGTGTCTTTTTAATACAGTGGAATGCTATTTAGGGATAATAACAATGAACCATCAAATTATTCCAAAATATGATAAATTTTACATGCTTATCACTAAAAAGGCTAAAAAGGCTTGCTAAAAAGACTACAATAGAAACCCAAAAAGGCTACAATATATCTCCATTTATATGACATTGGGTAAAGGTCAAACTAAAGACGGTACAGATCAGTGGTGGCCAGGAGTGGAAGACCCTCATGGATGATGGGAGAATAGGTGAAGAACAGGATTTTTCAGGATACTGTAACTATTCTATCTGTACTGTAGTGGTGGGTGTGTAACACTGTATTTATTAAGATCCACAGAACTCTATATAACAAAAGGTAGTATAAAGCAATTTATGAAAATTAAAAAGATTGTTTAGAAGGCCATGGACTCCCAAGATGGAGTGCAAACTGTGAGGAACAATCTAACTGCATTACAAATACACAAATCAATTCCACTGAAAGAGGTGGAGAGAAATGGGAGTGCTCCAAATAACTTTTTAAATGAGGTGAGTTTTTAAGACTAAAGGCAAAAGAAATTGTAGAAAGCTTTGTCCTCTGGTTGATTAAGTTGCTTCCTTTGGGGTATATGTTAACTATTCTGAGACAGCTCTTTATATATAATGGATTTGAACAATTAAATAAATAGATGACAGTGGAGATTATGTTTCTTATTATTAGAATGAGGTTATAGACACTCTTGCAAAAAAGGTTAATAATGACCTATGACCACATGGGTTAGGATTAGAGAAATTACTATTTATTCATGTTTCAGTTTAGTTCAGTTCAGTCGCTCAGTCTTGTCCGACTCTTTGTGACCCCATGAATTGCAGCATGCCAGGCCTCCCTGTCCATCACCAACTCCCGGAGTTCACTCAGACTCACGTCCATCGAGTCAGTGATGCCATCCAGCCATCTCATCCTCTGTCATCCCCTTCTCCTCCTGCCCCCAATCCCTCCCAGCATCAGAGTCTTTTCCAATGAGGCAACTCTTAGCATGAGGTGGACAAAGTACTGGAGATTCAGCTTTACCATCATTCCTTCTAGAAAACACCCAGGACTGATCTCCTTTAGAATGGACTGGTTGGATCTCCTTGCAGTCCAAGGGACTCTCAAGAGTCTTCTCCAACACCACAGTTCAAACGCATCAGTTCTTCAGCGCTCAGCTTTCTTCACAGTCCAACTCTCACATCCATACATGACAACAGGAAAAACCATAGCCTTGACTAGACAGACCTTTGTTGGCAAAGTAATGTCTCTGCTTTTCAATATGCTATCTACGTTGGTCATAACTTTTGCATATACATATGTTTATATTCCAAATAAACACATGGAATTTTTCATATGTGTGTAGATACATGGGGTAGCGTTATCTGTCAGTAGCAAAAGCCTAGAAGAAAAACAATTGCAATAAGCATACCTGGTGCCAAGATTTTGGCTTCTAATACAATTTTCCAGGAAATAAAACAGTGCTCCTTGATAAATGTCTAATTTTTGGCTTGAAGCAAGATCAATATACAAGATGAGCCTGGAGCATGCTGGAAAGTAAGAAGTCCTGAATAAACACACACTCACACACACAGACACATACACACACGGTTATATTAAAGGGACAAATGAGCCAACTGAAAGAACTTTCAGTGGTCAAAACTGTAGAAATCTGAGCAAAAAGAATAGCAGAGTATTGAATATAAAATTGGAGAAGGAAATGGCATCCCATTGCAGTATTCTTGCCTGGAGGATCCCGAGGACAGAGGAGTCTGGCTGGCTGCAGTCCACTGGGTCCCAAAGAGTCGGACACGGTTGAAGTGATTTATCACGCACACATGCACGAGTACGAAATACATATCCATGAATCCATCTTAACATAAATAAAAAATGAATAAATAAATAAATGGGGGAAAGAAAGGCATCACGTGTGAAAGAATCCCAAGTAATTTAAGGTCTTCTGCTCCAGTAAATATTCTGGAGCATAACTCCCTACTCCTTAAATGCGTCCCACACATCTTGACTTCTTTCCAGAGAGTGCAGTATGGAAAGGGAAAACGATGTAACTTTACAAGAGATAAATCTGATGAACCTGCCTTAGCCTGGTGCTTAAGATTAGCATCAATCATAATAAGTCATGTTAACAGTATGTATCTGAGATTGTACTAGACTGACAGTTTTATTATGTGATCGTCCTGTTAGAAAACTATGATCCTAGTATAATCATGAGAAAAGTTTCAGACAATTCCCAACTGAGATACAAAATACTTGACGAGTTCTCTTCAAAATTGTTAAGGTCACTACGGCACAGAAAGTCTGAGAAAGATGTGATAGTGATGAGGGAACTAATGAAACATGACCAATAAATTTAAGTGATATCTTGGATAGGATCCTGAAGCAGAAAAAGTACATGAGGTAGAAAGTAAGGATTTGTGAATAACATACAGACTTCACGTAATAGTAACGTCTAGATATTGGTTCATTAACTGCAACAAATGTACCATAATAATGCAGCAGGGGAATAATGTAATAGGAAAATGAAATAATAGAAATGAGAGCTGGTATATACACATATATATTATAAAAGAAGGCAAGAAAAATGTCATAAAATTAATATGTGCCACTTCAGAGAAGAATGAGAAAATATGTGGCTGCTAATTAAAATATTTTTTATATTTAAAAGTTTTACATCAGTTATTGAAGACATATTTATATTTTCCAATGCAATATCATTGTTAGTACTCTGGATAATATGCCAAAATATTTCTAAGATAATGTGAAAAACAGTTATTTTTTTGCTTATAAAATGCCTTAATTCTTACCGACACTGACAATCAATAAATGTGTGGGTCAGTTTATTTATTTGAAAGCAATGTTGATACAGAAAAGCATGCATATATTAAGTATATGTATGGTGAATTTCCACAAAATGAAGACATACAAGTAACCAGTATTAGATTAAAAAAAGAAAAGAAGAAAAAACGGGTTATTACCAACATTCCGAAGCCCCTCTTGTTCTTTGAAGGAAGAGGTCAGGGGTTATAAAAGGGTGTTATAAAGGTGGTAATGTTTGAACTGGATCTTGAGGGGAAGCTGGCATTTTAGCAGATGAAGAGGAGATGTAGAAGAGGGACATTACAGAGAGGTAAGCAAGTGAACAGTACCTCCCAAATGCATCAAAGGAATGATGACCAGCAGATCTCTTCAACTCTCTCGTGCACAAAGAGCATGCACGCTTTCAAGCTCAAACTTCGTTTTTGGTCAACTTCCTGAGGGTTTTAATGTTCCTATCGTATTTTGTTTGGTAGAAAGAAGAAAAATATAAAGGGCTTGAGTTGAGAAGTAATCTCCTTTAGGATAATAAATCATACAAAAATTACAGAGTAAATTGACAAGAAACAAGTTGCAGAAAAACCTAATAGGATGTTACCCCTCGAAGCTCCGTCGCTGAATCCTGTCCTACATGATAACCAGAAGCAACAACGAGATAGAGCTTATATATCAGATTGCGTGAAGTGATATAACTCTTTTAGAGAAGCTGATCTACCTTCCCTAAACAAATACATGCAACATGGAGAATTTGTCTACAGATGTCCCCTCTCATACCCCTGCTTCACTCAGCTCTGTAAAAAGAGATTATAGCTTTATTTGACAATCCCAAGAGAAATAGGATTTTCCTAATAGAAAATGCTTATAATTCAAATGAAATTTTAAGCATGGATCTTAGTAACTGTAAGATATTCTTTAGCCTCTCAAAGCACAATAAGGGTTATTATGTTTTTTTTTTTTTAAAAAAAAGCCTCAGAGAGATAAATAAACTAGCTTGGAGAAGGTGAAGTCGCTCAGTCATGTCCGACTCTTTTCGACCCCATGGACTGTAACCTACTAGGCTTCTCCGTCCATGGGATTCTCCAGGCAAGAATACTGGAGTGGATTGCCATTTCCTTCTCCAGGGGATCTTCCCGACCCAGGGATCGAACCCGGGTCTCCCGCATTGAAGGCAGACGCTTTAACCTCTGAGCCACCAAGAATACATATTCATGCAATTCCTTGCATATGTTTTGTGCTATTCTTCCAGAAAGAATACTAAATTCTAATATATAGTCCATCCAGAGGAAATTGATAATTTCAATGGAAAAGAGAGTCACAATTATAAAACTGCTATATATATAATGTACATCATTTTCAAACGTTTAAATTGATTTCTTATTTTAAAATTTATTTTAATTTACTTTTATTTAAGTATTATTGATTTACAAATATTACATTGGTTTCAATGTACAACAAAGTGGTTTAATATTTTATAGATTATATTCCACTTAAGTTATTAAAAATAATGGCTATACTTTCCTGTGTCATAACATATAGCCTACATAGTTTATATCTCTTAATTCTAAACCCCTCTCTTGCCCGTCCCCACTGGTATCCACTAATTTGTTCTCTGCATTTGTGAGTCTGCTTCTTTTTTGTATACAATGCTGATTTTGGGAAAATAGCATCTGAGTATATCTCTGCTACTGCTACTGCTAAGTCACTTCAGTCGTGGCCGACTCTGTGCGACCCTGTAGACGGCAGCCCACCAGGCTCTAGGAACTACAAAAACTCGGTCCGAGGCTGTTTCTGGGAAGAAGTTCTCGTTGCCTGGCAGTCATGTTGGGTCTATCTGAATATCAACTGCATGCATGGCCAAAAGGAAGAAGATCCATAGATTTCTTTTACAGTGAACACATTGCCGGAAAACACTTTAGGCTGCTATTTTTTACATGCTTATTTTTTCATTTACATGATTAAGTGATATATAAGAGAGAAAAGTCAAAATTGTTGTGTGTGCTCAAAGCCTTCAAGTGGTTTGGCCACCATAGTTTTGGAATGACATAAATCACATAATCATTGCTATTTCATTAAGGATTGAGAGATTTTAATGTTAATGGGTTTAAAGCATCTTAAAACCATACTATGAATTTTCCCTGCTTAGCTCAAATAAATACTCCTGTATAATGAAGAAATTGGCCAGCCTTTGTTCCTAGTTCCTGGGAGGGAGCCTTTGGAATTTCCTTTCTTATTCATCACAGTTTATGCCATCAAGGGAACTCATTATGGGTCCCTAGAAAATAGGTTATGGCAGCAAAATGACTCAAGATGTGGGCTGGTCATACCAGGAAGGCCAACCTTGTGATTAGGGGTTGGGGCTTTTAGCCATGAGACATCAGCTTGATTTCCGGGGAGAGAAGAGGGGAAATGGAGATCAAATTCAACTGTGGTCAGTGATCCAGCTAAGCATCCCTACATAATCAACATCCAATAAAACTCTAAACATTGAACCTGGAGTGAGCCTTCCTGTTTGGCTCTTCTATGCGTATTGTCATATAACAATACGACATGATGGTTGTATATCCTGAATCCACAGAGAGAAGACAGTGGAAGCCTTTATGTTTGGAACCCTCCTAGAACTTGACCTATGCACTCCTTCTTTTGACTGGTTCTGGTTTGCATTCTTTTGCTATGAATGTGAACGTGAAGTCGCTCAGTCGTGTCCGACTCTTAGCGACCCCGTGGACTGCAGCCTACCAGTCTCCTCCATCCATGGGATTTTCCAGGCAAGAGTACTGGAGTAGGGTGCCATTGCCTTCTCCGTCTTTTGCTATACTAAAGCTATAAAGGGAAAAGTGACAGTGTTAGTTGGTCCGTAGTATCTGACTGTTTGTGACCCCATGGACGGTAGCCCACCAGGCTTCTGGGTCCATGGTATTCTCCAGGCAAGAATACTGGAGTGGGTAATTCCCTTCTCCAGGGCATCTTCCCAACCCAGAGACCGAACCTGAGTCTCCTGCATTGCAGGCTTATTATTTACCATCTGAGCCATAATACAGCTATAATTTTTAGTATATTCCTTTTCTAGGTTGCATAAGTTGACCTAGTGAATTACCAAACCCAAGTGGGTAGTGGATACACCCTGACTTGAAGCCAGTTAGCTAGAAGTGAAGATGGCCCTGGGAACCCTCAAATTAGTGTCTTGTATATGAAGTTAAAGCAGTCCTTTTGCAGAGACAGTGCCTTTAATTCGCAAAGTTTGCCCTGATTTTGGGTAGCTGATATCAAAAGCATTGCCAGTATTTTTTTTTTTTAAGTTTATAAAAGACACCACTTTGCCAACTATAAATTTTACAATTGCTACAGTTTTTTTGAACTTACATCATCCAAAAAGAATATTATTAATGTAGAATCAGCTGGTAATTTTTAGTAAATAAGTATTTCTTGATTTCTTCTTTTTAGCTTATACAAGGTATCTAAGACAAATAAATTACAGTAAATGATGGTCAAATCTACAGTTATTCCAATGGTCATGTGCAGATCTGAGAACTGGACCATGGAGAAGGCTGAGTGACGAAGAATTGATACTTTTGAACTGTGGTGCTGGAAAGGACTCTTGAGAGTCCCCTGGACAGCAAAGAGATCAAACCAATCAATCCTGTAGAAAATCAACCCTGAATATTCATTGGAAGAACTGATGCTGAGGCTGAAGTGCCAATATTTAGGCCACCTGATGTGAGGAGCTGAGTCACTGGAAAAAATCCTGATGCTGGGAAAGATTGAAGCCAGGAAGAGAAGTGGGCAACAGAGGATGAGATGGTTGGATGGCATCACTGACTCAGTGGACATGGGTTTGAGCAAACTCCAGGAGATAGTGAAAGACAGGGAAGCCTGGTGTGCTGCAGTCCATGGGGTGGCAAAGAGTCAGACAAGACTGATCAACAACAGCAACATTTAGTTGTAACTGAAAGGCAAGCATTATGCATCCTAAGACAGAGGGAACATATTATTACATAGCTATACTTAAACTAAAGAAACAAAATAACAGAGACTCCAATATTAAGCTCACCTCGGATAATTATGAGAAAAGTGGACCACCCATATCTTCTCTGACTCAGACCACCACTTCTTAATCAGGGAATCTAGAAAATGGTCCCAAGTCTAATTAAAAGTAGAGAATCGATGCAAGCCTCTAACAACTGTCTCTCCACTACTGAACCCAAAGGCTTGAGTTAAGTTCAGTAAGTTAACTGACTTGTGTTTTAGCTGTGAATCTCAGCATTAAAATAGTGTTGAATACAACTATAACCAGCAATCATGCTTTCTCCTTCCATCCACCTTCACACTCCAGTGGTCGGAATGCTTTGACAATCTGCAAATTGATAGATGCTTTCTTGGACTGCTGTTATTTTCTGATGACGAAAAGTGCTTCCCTGGCAGAAAATAGAATTAAACAAACTACAAAAGCAATGTAAAGGCATAAAATTCAAATACTCTATGGAAATAATGCAGATCAATTCAATCTAACTTTTTTCTATAAATGTTATGAAATTTAAAACTGCTAAGGAAAAAGTAATTGGAACACTAAGAACTTAGACTGTACATAATTTGATTGAACTCTTTTTAAAAAGCATTGAGTGAAAGTTCAAGAAATGAGTCATTTAAAATATGCATTAAAAACAATGCAAAAGAGTAAAATGGCATTAGGTCCAGCTGAGGCACAGAATTATTCAGAACATCCCATGAAATCTTAGTCATCACTTTCAGATTAAATTTAGATTGGAAAAACACTTTAAGAACAAGCCATATTTAGAGAGGTAGTAATATTCACAAGGCCTGGGAATTAAATAGGTTTATTTAGCATTTATGTTTTGGGGAAGTAAGAAGGTATTTTTATTACAAATAGAGTAAAACTTTCTAGTTTAAAAAACTAAACTTTTATTTTTTTTTAATTAGTAAAATAAGAAAAGAAAAACTTTGCAGATTTGATATGCCCATTAGGTAACTTGAGAACTAGCTATGTATTGTCAATATACTTTATTACTTTAGCTAGAGGTTTCTGACATGTTAAAATAAAAGGTGAATATGAGATAACCATTACAATTAAGATGTATTTTGATTCTAGAAGACAAGAAACATTTTGCATATATCTCATAATCTACCTTTCAACTAATTCCTGGCACCCCTTTCATGTTTATCTCGATTTTCAGTAACAAAATTCCCTTAAATATGCCATGTTCTGTCAAGCTTCTGCCTTTGATAATGGAGTAGTCTCACCCATGTGAAGTTCGATACCTCCATGGAACTTGATAAAAAATGTCTTATAGTCTGACATGGGTCTGAACCTAAAAGAGTAAATCCTTGTGTCTGGATCTTAGTATCATCAATATAGCCTTGCCTACAGAGGCTCAAACTCCATCGTTGAGAACTTGAGAGCTAAAATACCTGGGAGACTGCTATGCAGCAGTATGCATAATGATACATAATTCAGAATAGAATGATTAAAAAAATGTAGGCTTGGCAAGATATCAGACCTTATTTAAAGTCATTGCAAAGAAACCACCATATTCATGATAATATTATGCCCATTAAATTTTGAGACATCTCAGCTATATCAAGAAGAAAAGGGACTCGGAGTCTGAGTCATTGAAACATTTATTCATCTTAGTTTCTAGTTTGTACAAGAGAACATAAAATTACTTCCAATAATGTGTTTTACTTAACTCTACGTTAATTGGGGAAATGGGCTGATGAAAGAATCATTTCAAAGAAGTCAAGAAGCTCAGATATATACGTACTAAAGAAAAGCCAAAATTATGTTCAAATAGACATAAAACTGATTTTCTCTATGCAGGTAAAAGTCAATTGAACATCAATCAGAAATAATGTATTTGCATGTCCATAGATGAGAACTATTTTTCCTTGCCACAAGCTATCTGCATTATAAGGAAGTGTAAAATAGTCCACCGGTATAGAAAAGATAGAATCACCTTTCAAGGGGTGTTGTGAACAATGCAGTTTTCTATTAAATATATTTAGTTTTTTTTTTTAATATCAATTTCAGTGAAGTGAACACTGTGATTTTTTAAAAAATCAAGAAAAGATTACTTCTTTTTATAGTTAAGGCTGGACTCATTAGGTTTGGTTTCATTATTTATATAGGTGAAGCTAGATAAGTATTCCCAAATTTTCTTTCTTAAGTTTTTGTAAGGAAATGGATTGGGTTTATAAAAGTCTCCATTATTTGCTAACATAATACTAGGAAGTCATGTCCAAGAAAATCTCTTCATCAAACTTTGACCTATGATACCTATAAATTTAGGAGAATTTCTTTCTTCTCAAGGGTCCTAAAATACTCTATGTTTCCTTTCCCATTAGGAAGTGATCTCTATCACTTACAAAACTGGAATACCTCCAGCCAGGCCACTTTTTTTTCTGAGAGAGATTTATAAGTATTGGCTCCATATAGCAGACTTAAGTTCCTTAAAGTAGCTTGCGATAACTGATTAAATAGTCATCATTCTGAAATATGTTATTACAGATAAGACCTTGGTTGTATTATAATTTTGTCATTATATTCTGATTAAAAGATGACAGATTTAATGAATCTGTAGGGGTGGCTCACCCCTGGTGGCTCAGATGGTAAAGAATCTGCCTACAATGCAGGAGGCCTCAGTTCAATCCCCAGGTTGGGAGGATCCCTTGAAGAAGGGCATGGTGACTCATTCCAACTTTCTTGCCTGGAGAATTCCATGAACAGAGGCTACAGTCCATAGATTTGCAAAGAGTGGGACATGACTGTAGCTACTTAGCACACACCCATCATGCAAGTAAATATGTTGCCATAAAAAGTAAAAAAATTCAAGATTGTTTCTGTTCTGGGAAAGAGAAGGTCAGTTAGAATAAGACATCATTTAAAAATTTTTGTTTCAAAGAAGTTCAGTTCAGTTCAGTCACTCAGTCATGTCTGACTCTTTGTGACCCCATGAACCGCAGCACGCCAGGCCTCCCTGTCCATCAGCAACTCCCAGAGTCCACCCAAACCCATGTCAATCAAGTCAATGATGCCATCCAACCATCTCGTCCTCTGTCGTCCCCTTCTCCTCCTGCCCTCAATCTTTCCCAGCATGAGACTCACATATATAGAAAACAAATTAGCAGTTATTATCGTGAGAAGTAGGGGTTCCCAGGTAGTGCTAGTGGTAAAGAAACCACCTGCCAATAAATGAGATGTAAGAGACCCAGGTTTGATCCCTGGGTCAGGAGGATCCCCTGGAGGAGGATATGGCAACCCACTCCAGTATTCTTCTCTGGAGAATCCCGTGGACAGAGGAGCCTGGCGGGCTACAGTCAATGGGGTCACAAAGAGTTGGACACAACTGAAGAAACTTATAAGATGAGATAAAGCAGGTTCATGACAAATAGATGGGGACACAATGGAAACAATGAGAGACTTTAATTTTTGGACTCTAAAATCACTGCAGATGATGACTGCAGCCATGAAATTAAAAGACACTTGCACTCTGGAAGGAAAGTTATGACCAACCTAGACAGCATATTCAAAAGCAGAGACATTACTTTGTCAACAAAGGTCCATCTAGTCAAGGCTAGATTTTTCCAGTGGTCATGTATGGATGTGAGAGTTGGAGTATAAAGAAAGCTGAGCACAGAAGAATTGATGCCTTTGAAGTGTGGTGTTGGAGAAGACTCTTGAGAGTCCCTTGGACTGCAAGGAGATCCAACCAGTCCATTCTGAAGGAGATCAGCCCTGGGATTTCTTTGGAAGGAATGATGCTAAAAATGAAACTCCAGTACTTTGGCCACCTCATGTCAAGAGTTGACTCATTGGGAAAGACTCTGATGCTGGGAGGGATTGGGGGGAGGAGGGAAGGGGGACGACAGAGGAGGAGATGGTGAGTGACTGAACTGAACTGAATATATTTTATGACCTATTACCAAAAATACAATATATACGGTTAACATGTCATTAATATAACAATATAATATATATATGCATTGTTATTAATAGTATACTGAAATGAGTGATCAATTTTTTTAGATTTTCGATTTCAGTTTCAACATGGTAAATAATGAATGTTTTCCCCACAATGAACACACACACACACAGATTGACTTCTCTTTTCCTTTAAAAACATAAAGCATGCATACCTGATTCTCCTTATAGATCACTGAAAGTGAAGTGTTAGTGGCTCGGTCGTGTCTGACTCTTCGTGATGCCATGGACTCTAGCGCTAGGCTCCTCTGTCCGTGGGATTCTCCAGGCAGGATACCGCAGTGGGCTGCCCTTCCATTCTCCAGGGGATCTTCTTGACCCAGGGAGTGGAGGCAGGTCTCCTGCATCGCAGGCAGACTCTTTACCAACTGAGCGAGCCATCAGGGAACTAATGTAGTGCGCTGTACATAGTGAGACTTCTCTTCCTGGCTTCTCCGGGCTTTACTGCTGAAGCCCCGTAACCCAGGACAGCTCTCAGACTCAGGCCCGCGGAGAGGAGAAGGGGAACCGAGAGCTCCCGGCCGTTACACCAGACGTCAGCAGACTTGCAGAGCGTGCAATACAGCTAAAATCAGAGGCAAAACAGAGTCTACGATCACTTTGATTCACCACGAGGAGTCAGGAAACCACATGCCTAGTCTGCAGTGCATCAGTGCATTAATTTTACCCGTCTTTCGTAGGTGAATGCTTTCAGTACCTTGGTAGAAGGCTTCTAAAACAAATTTTAAAATCTATATTTTTCCAGTCTTGTTGGGATATTTAGCACTAATTTTAGTATTCATGCTAGTGAGCACTTTGAAGTTGACCTTAAATTTATTAACCTCTTTAACTTAAAAAAACATTTATCTCCATTCCATCATACGTACTTTTCAGTATGACCAAAACCTGGCCCTGGCTCTTGGTCAGAACTACTGTATTAACAAGACTTTGCATGTTAGCTTTCTCACACTGAGCTTAATCTTTCTATTATATAATTGTTGTTGTTGTTCAGTCGCTCAGTCGTGTCCGATTCTTTGTGACGCCATGGACTGCAGCATACCAGGCCTCCCTGTCCATCACCAACTCCCAGAGTTTACTCAAACTCCTGTCCATTGAGTCAGTGATGCCATCCAACCATCTCATCCTCTGTCCTCCCCTTCTCCTCTTGCTTTCAGTCTTCCCCAGCATCAGGGTCTTTTCAAATGAGTCAGTTCTTCGCATCAGGTGGCCAAAGTATTAGAGCTTTAGCTTCAACATCAGTCCTTCCAGTGAATATTCAAGGTTGATTTCCTTTAGAATTGACTACTATGTTCCACTATATAGAAAGATTCGAAGTGATAGAATGAATTATTGTACATATTTCCAAATTTACCTAGTTAACTTTGATATACTGCATAGGAACTTCATGTATATATATTTTTTGTCTGTATGGGCTAAAGTCAAACATAAAAGTTGACTTTTTTTTGCTATTACCATCATAACAGTAATTTAGGTCTTTTCAGTACTACCACTCTAACGGTCAGAGAAATCACAGAGAGACAGACTATGTGGAAAGATACTGAGGAGAAAAGAAGACTTTTGTATAGTACTCACATTTAACTTCACTTAATTCAATTTTACATGAACACAAAAGCCTGGAGAACTGCCAAAGGGTTTATTAATATTAATGGAGTCATTTACTGTCTCAGTTCCTAGAAAGCATATTACAGAATCTGCTACACCTTTTCTAATGTCTATAATTATCTACTTACTATTTCACTGAAGTATCACCTTCTTTAAGTCAATAAATTCAAAACAATTTGGAAACACGGAGATATTATTAATTTCAATACACACTTGTTAGTGCAAGTTTTTACATAAAAACATTTTATTAAAAATATTTAATTACTTTGCAAAAGGCACACTTAGGTCATTTTGCTCATGAAAAGGGTCCATCACATAAATAAATCTGCAGTCAGTTCTTGATCTCATTCAGTATTCTTGTTTTGTCACTAAGCCACTTCTGACCCTTTTTGAGACCCCATGGACTGTAGCCCGCCAGGCTCCTCTGTCCATGGGATTGCCCAGGCAAGAATATTGGAATGGGTTGCCATTTCTTTCTCCAGGGGATCTTCCCAACCCAGGGATTCAGCTTCCATCTCCTATACTGGCAGGCAGATTCTTCACCACTCTAACACCCGTTGTTGTTGCTGTTCAGTCACTCAGTCGTGTCTGAGTCTTTGCGACCCCACAGACTGCAGCATGCCAGACTTCTGTGCCCATCACCATCTCCCAGAACCTATTCAAACATGTGTCCATTGAGTCAGTGATGTCATCAAACCATTGTGTCCCCAGACATCCTCTTTTCCTCCTGCTTTCAATCTTTCCCAGTGTCAGGAACTTTTCCAATAAGTTGGCTCTTCTCATCAGGTGGTCAAAGTATTGGAGTTTTAGCTTCAACATCAGTCCTTCCAATGAATATTGAGGGTTGATTTCCTTTAGGATTGACTGAATGGGTCTCCTTGCAGTCCAAGGGACTCTGAAGAGTCTTCTCCAACAATGCAAAGCATCATTTCTTTGGTGCTCAGCCTTCTTTATGGTCCAACTCTCACGTCCATACATGACTACTGGAAAAACCATAGCTTTGACTATAGGAGACTTTGTTGACAAAGTAATGTCTCTGTTTTTTAATACACTGTCTAAGTTGGTCACAGCTTTTCTTCTAAGGAGAAAACATCTTTTAATTTCATAGCTGCAGTCACTGTCCATAGTGATTTTGGGGCCCAAGAAAATAAAATCTGTCACTTTTTCCATTATTTCCCCATCTATTTGCCAGGAAGTGATGGGAGAAGACTCTTGAGAGTCCCTTGGATTGCAAGGAGATCCACCCAGTCCATTCTGAAGGAGATCAGCCCTGGGATTTCTTTGGAAGGAATGATGCTAAAGCTGAAACTCCAGTACTTTGGCCACCTCATGCAAAGAGTTGACTCATTGGAAAAGACTCTGATGCTGGCAGGGACTGGGGGTAGGAGGAGAAGGAGACGACAGAGGGTGAGATGGCTGGATGGCATCACTGACTCAATGGACATGAGTTTGAGTGAACTCTGGGAGTTGGTGATGGAGAAGGAGGCCTGGTGTGCTGCAATTCATGGGGTCGCAAAGAGTCAGACTCGACTGAGTGACTGAACTGAACTGAGCTGAACTGATGGGACTGGATGCCATGATCTTAGTTTTCTGAATGTTGACTTTTAAGCCAGCTTCTTCACTCTCCTCTTTCATCAAGAGGCTCTTTAGTTCCTCTTCACTGTCTGCCATAAGGATGGTGTCTGCATATCTGAAGTTGATGATATTTCTCCTGGCAATCTTGATTTCCACTTGTGCTTCCTCCAGCCCAGCGTTTCTCATGATGTACTCTGCATAGAAGTTAAATAAGCAGGGTGACAATATACAGCCTTGACGTACTCCTTTTCCAATGGAACCAGTCAATTGTTTCATGCCAGTTTTAACCATTGCTTCTAGACCTGCACACAGTTTTTGAAGGAGGCAAGTAAGAAGGATTGGTATTTCTATCTCTTTAAGAATTTTCCACAGCTTGTTGTGTCCCACACAATCAAAGACTTTAGCATAGTCCTTGAAGCAGAAGTAGATGTTTTTCTGGAATTCTATTGCTTTTTCTTTGATCCACTGGCTGTTTTCAATTAGATCTGTTTCCTCTGCCTTTTCTAAAACCAGCTTGAACATCTGGCAGTTGTCAATTCAAGTACTGTTGAAGGCTGGCTTGGAGAATTTTGAGCATTACCTTGCTAGCATGTAAAATGAATGCAATTGTGTGGTAGTTTGAACATTCTTTGACAGTGCCCTTCTTTGGGATTGGAAAGAAAACTGACTTTTTCCTGTCCTGTGACCATTGCTAAGTTTTTCAGATTTGGTGGCATTTTGAGTGCAGCACTTTCACAGCATCATCTTTTAGGATTCAAAATAGATAGCTGGAATCCATCACCCCTGCTAGCTTTGCTTGTAGCAATGCTTCCTAAGGCCCACTGGACTTCACACTCCAGGATCTGGCTCTCTATCAAAGATTGTGCCAACTGGGAAGCCTGTTATAAGTTAGGAAAACTCTAATACCATTTTCCAATTTAATTATGCTAATGCTTAACTTTAGGAATTTTATTAACTGCATTGAAAATGGATTTTTTAAAATATAAATTTATTTATTTTAATTGGATTTCTCTGACATATTGTTAGAAGCTCTCAAGTCAAGATGAATATGATTAAAGTTAAATTGTTCATATAAGTTGTTATCCAAATCAGAACAATTTAAAGAAGGAAATATGTGAGACAGCAAAAGAGACACAGATGTATAGAACAGTCTTTTGGACTCTGTGGGAGAGGAAGAGGGTGGGATGATTGGGGAGAATGGCATTGAACATGTATAATATCATATATGAAATGAATCACCAGTCCAGGTTCAATGCATAATACAGGATGGTTATGGGACTGGTGCACTGGGACGACCCAGAGGGATGGTACGGGGAGGAAGGCAGGAGGGGGGTTCAGGATGGGGAACACGTGTATACCTGTGGCAGATTCATGTTGATGTATGGCTAAACCAATACAATATTGTAAAATAATTAACCTCCAATTAAAATAAATAAATTTATATTAAAAAAGATTTTAAAGGATGACATTTCATGTGGATTGATATGAATCTGAGTGAGTATTTATTGAACAGATTTGACAAAAGAAGTTCTAAGCTCATCAGTACTCATAAATATACTATATCTATGTGCCTGTGTGCTCAGTCGTGTCCGAGTCTTTGTCACCCTAAGGATTGTAACACTAGGCTCCTCTCTCCGCTGGATTCTCCAGGCAAGAATCCTGGAGAGGCTTGCCATTTCCTCCTGCAGGAGATCTTCCCAGCCCAGGGACTGAAACTTTGTCTCCTGCATCTCTTGCGTTTGTAGGCAGATTCTTTTCCACTGAGTGACCTGGGAAGTCCCACCTGTATCCCTCCCTATTTCTACCATCTCTATCTCCTTTTTTCTTTTCTTTTCAGATTAAGTCTGGAAGAATAATGGGAAATTTTATTCATTTTTATATTCTGTGAATTTTTAAATGCTTGATAGTCCTAGAAAATATTGTCTTTACAGAACTGGCTTCATTCACCTGTAGTTTTGGCTATTAAAGAAGGATGTCTTTTTCATAAAATGATATTTCCTAGAGATGACTTCTGAGAATTCAAAAGATAACTAAACAGGTGTGTGTGTGTGAGGGGTGAGGAGCAGCTTTAATGTCCAAAGTATTTTAATAAAGAATTTGATGGTATCATTGTTTCCCTTGGACTTTCCCTCAAGAGCCTCAAGTGAAATGTGAAAGTGAAGGTCACCCAGTTGTGTTTGACTCTTTGCGACCCCATGGACTATACATTCCATGGGATTCTCCAGGCCAGAATACTGGAGTGGGTAGCCTGTCCCGTCTCCAGTGGATCTTCCTGACCCAGGAGTTGAACCAGGGTCTCCTGCATTGCAGGCAGATTCTTTATCAACTGAGCTATCAGGGAAGCCCTCAAGAGCCTATGTTCCTTGTAAATAGAGAATGGAAGAGTGGAGATGGTTAAGCAATTGATCTAATGTCTTGTTTCTAATGCTTATGCTTCCTTCTGCTTAGAAACAGACTCAGAAATGTAGACAAGACACAAGACAATGAAGACTTTAGGAGTGCTTATGGTGCCTTTTTTATTTTAATAAACACTTTTAAAGAATTCATTACATATTAGGCATGTTTTAAACAGTTGTAACATTATTTAAACTCTTAAATTTTATATCAGCCTTCTGAAATAAGTACTGTTATCTCCATTTTGAAGAGGATCAAATTAAGGTAGGACAAAATGTCTGGGCTGGGATTTGCAACCAAGTAATCACTTTTCTGCCAGGAGCCAGCACGGGAGATCCCACCCATGACAGAGTCATGTGGAGAGGCCTGATGGGCAAGGCGAGTCAGGTCTCAAGGGGTCCTCTGCCTGAGCTGCTGCTGCTGCTGCATCTACCCCCGAAATACCAGAGTCTGCCTGCTCTACTGTGCTTTCCACTCTTCTGACATTCTCTGGAAAAAGCTAACTCAGGGCTTCAGTTAACAGTCTCCTGCATATAAAAAGAATATCTCCGTCCCCTTCGATGGCTTTCTAACTTACCTAACCGGTCTGCCCAGACTTTTTACAATTTGTGAATTGTTTACAGCCCCCTAACTGTGAGAGGCACAAAGCTTAAAGCATCTTAAAGATACAGAGCCTTTTCTAAAGAGCTAAAAATCATATTGGTGATGGGTTTTCANTATCTCCGTCCCCTTCGATGGCTTTCTAACTTACCTAACCGGTCTGCCCAGACTTTTTACAATTTGTGAATTGTTTACAGCCCCCTAACTGTGAGAGGCACAAAGCTTAAAGCATCTTAAAGATACAGAGCCTTTTCTAAAGAGCTAAAAATCATATTGGTGATGGGTTTTCACTGTTGAGTCAATGACTGTTGCCAGGCCTCCATATTCTTTATCTTTTTACACCTGAAGGATATTAATCAATGTAATTGGGATATAAAAAAAGGAATATAGTAGTTTTGATGTTAGCAACACTAGATTTTTGAGTTAATTACTTTTCTTTTGTTATAAATCACTGTACTCCTTTTGCTTGTTGTAAATTGTTGTGCCTTTGCTATGTAAGAATGTAACTTTATTTAGTGCTTTCTGAGAGTGGCACAAGACTTTGGGAAAAACAAGACAAATAAGTCTTCTGGTTGACAAGCCCTTATCAGAAAAGGGCTGTAAAATGTTAATTGGCCCTCTGGCCAGAAGAGATGTAAATCACCTAAGACTTGTGTATACAATTAGGTATGCAGAGAGAAAGCCTGGTCTCAATAAAAGTCAGGGCTGCTGACGCTGCATAATTTTATATTATCCATTGATGTTTATGTACAAAAAAAGGTATAAAAGGCCTTTCTGAACAATAGGGGATGGGCAAGTCACTGGACTGGTTTCCCCCGTGTCTCCTTTTTACTCTATTTTCTGGCTGAATTCCCACCTGGGGCGTGGAGATTCGCCATGTCTACTTACTGGCCCCGGCTTTTAAGTTCCGTGAGAGAGAGAGCCCAAGGCGGGGCAGTCTCCAATATTCAAACAGGCGCTGGTGGCCTAACATAGATGGTGCAAACTTCTTGTCTTGAAGTTTTATTAGTTCTCCACGTAAACCAAGTTATTCAGCCTCTTTTCTCCACTAAATTTTCCTACTACACTATTTCTTCTTAATCTAATCTTATATTTCTAAATAAATAAGCTTTCCTCACCTATGCCGTTCACCCTTCGAATTTCCCTGGATCCACCGGGGCTGGACCCTGGCACTTTTCAGTCTGCAGGCTTCCCTTGTGCCTCAGCTGGTAAAGAATCCACTTGCATTGCAGGAGACCTGGGTTCGATCCCTCGGTTGGAAAGATGCCCTGAAGAAGGGAAAGGCACCCCACTCCAGTATTCTGGCCTGGAGAATCCCATGGACTGTATTGACCATGGAGTAGCAAAGTGTTGAACATGACTGAAGACTCTCACTTCACTTCACTTCTGGGGCCCTCACCCTTAAGGAGGGGCATCCCCCAGGACAATCATTTAAAATTGTCTCTTTGGTGCTCCAAGAGGTTTTACACTTTGAAGAAAGGCATTGTGTCAACGTTCAGGTTTGATGAGGGTCATGGCTTTCTTTTTTCAAGAGGAGGAAGGAAATGAGAGATGGAAGAGAACAATTTGGAGCATGCTTTAAAGGCACACTCTCAGGCAGATCAGTTATTGGAAGAGTTTATACAAAAGTTAATTACTTGGGCATTGAATACTTTTAAATAATTAAACACCCCCAAATCCATTGGAAATGCTTCAAGCAATCCCCAGAGTGCAAGTACTCTGATGAAAAAGCTATATCAGGCTTCTCTGGAGGGGCAGATGGTAAAGACTCTGCCTG
The DNA here is from genome assembly GCA_006410635.1 of Cephalophus harveyi. Lineage (NCBI taxonomy): Eukaryota > Metazoa > Chordata > Mammalia > Artiodactyla > Bovidae > Cephalophus > Cephalophus harveyi. The sequence goes on from SJYT01039076.1 coordinate 95,794, forward strand.
CAATGCAGGAGACCCGGGTTTGATCCTTGGGTTGGGAAAATTCCCTGAAGAAGAGAATGGCTACCTGTTCCATTATTCTTCTCTATGAATTTCATGGACAGAGAAGTTTGGCAGGCTATAGTCCATGGGTTCACAGAATGTCATATACGACTAAGCTACTATACATGACTAAAAACCTATATAGTACTCTTTTAATTTAATTTACTGACAAATTGCAAATTAATTAATTAATTTAAAAATTAGTGGCAAATCACAAGACTAAAGAAATTCCTGAAGCAATTTTATATCTGAGTCTGAAAGCAGCATCTCTGTTATGTGTCTACCTTAATTCCATTTATAATTTCTAGTTATGTATATGAAGTAAAAGCAAATTTTATGTGTGTTTTACTGTTATATTTAGCTTTTGATTGTCTATCTATTGTCTTTTGATTGACACAATTGCTCAGTCGTGTCTGACTCATTGCAGCCCCATGGACTGTAGCCCACCAGGCTACTCTGTCCATGGGATTCTCCAGGCAAGAATACTGGAGTGGGTTGCTATTTCCTTCTCCAGGGGATCTTCCTAACCCAGGGATCGAACCCAGGTCTCCTGCATTGCAGGCAGACGTTTTAACCTCTGAGCCACCAGGGAAGCCCTAGTTATGTACATGAAATAAAAGCAAATTTTATGTGTGTTTTACTGTTATATTTAGCTTTTGATTGTCTATCATTTAACTTTCTGTTGCAGATTGGAAAATTAAACATAGAAAAATCTCTAGCCTGATTATTAGTTTAATTAAGATGGGTATATTTATATGAATGAGAAAAAGTAATCTTGTATAATAATTAAAAGTAAACTCTTTAGTGTAACTCAAGTCACAGAGAGTCAACCAGAAAGGTTTTACAAGATGTTAAGAACCATTCAGAGTGGCTTCCATTTTATATGCTTATAAATATGTATGATATTATTTTATTATTCTGTCAGAATATTAAAAACATTAAAAAAATCTCTAATGAAGCTTAGAGAAAAGTGCAAAAGTCGCTTACCATATTGGCTAAATGAAATGCAAAGAAATGCATTAAATCTTTTTAAGAGGTTGAAAGTGATATCTAAATTGCTATAATTTGTGTTGCATTCAAGTGGTTATAGTTAAGGAAAAAAAAGATGGTTTAAATCTAATTAAAAGAACTCTGCACTATGCGAAAAGAGACTATGTCCAGAACTTAATTATGGTTAGCATTTTTCAAAGAGAGACCTTAAAATATAATTTCCTTTCATTCTAGTGATACTCAGAAACACAAGCTATGTCAGAAGGAATATCACACCTTTCAGGTGGAATATTATATTTATTTAGAGATATTTAGCCTTTATTTTCAAATTAATTATATTTTTAAAGAAAGGAATTATATTTGTTTATGTTTATAATGTGCTATGGAATTTATTTCTCTGATTTCAATAGAGACCATAGTGTATGCTAGAATGAGTTTTTTTTTTTTTCATATATGAGACAGTAAAGAACATTAACAGAGAAGGGTAAGAAATTAAAAGATAAAAATCAATGTGAAAAGTAATTGGTCTATAATTTAGGGCATCTGAAACCCTAAATGGTATTTAATAGCATTTCCTGAAACACATTAGATTATCACATCTTGGTTTTGCAGTTTCAAAAATCTTGTTGAAATCTATTCAATAAAGGTCTTGTACCTTGCTGGCTTATTCATTGCAACTAATTTTTAAAAGTAATGAATTTCTGTCTGCCTTATGTAAATGACTTAGCTGATGGGCCAGTAATCCCAAGATTATTACCAGATTGCAAATGCAATTGTGTAATTTTCTTCTAAATTAGGAAAATGCAATTTAGCACAATCATGATACTCTTTTAAGAATTTTTGAAAATACTATACTATATATTTTTACCTCTATTTCTCTAAACACAAAATTGTTTGAAGAAAATAATTCTGGGGCTTTAGATGTCTATATAGCCTGCTGAAATTAAGTTAAATCTGTATTACTCTAGGCTACCCACTCCAGTATTCTTGCCTGGAGAATTCCAAGGATACAGGGGACTGGCAGGCTATAATCCATGGGGTCATAAAGAATAGGACACAACTGAGTGCCTAACACACACACACACACACACACATTTCCTTAGGGATAATTTTCATCAATAACTTCTGGGGATTTTAGATTTCCAGATAGTGACTGGAAAGCGTATTGATTAAAGCGGCCTGATGTCAATTATCGGTACTGTTTTCACTATCAGCATTTTCACTAGCATTTCTCCCTTCTTGAATCATCAAATACTTCTTTGGCCTCTTTTATCTAAACCTTTTTGCCTTGCCTACTGTGATTATTTAAGTTAATATGTAGGGTTTTTTTTTTTCCCACTTGTATTTGGTCTTATAAGAACTACACTTTACCTTGTAGCTCATATTTGCAAGTATAATCTTCAAGCTTATTATAATTAATATCAAATTTAGGAAACTTGTTATTTTGAGGGCTGGTGTTCAAAATGTTGTGGCTTCTTTGGCATGGGAGAATACCCATAACATACAAAGGATATCACAGACACACACACACACACACACACATATGCACAGTCTCTCAATTACTTTCTTGAAAGTTAAAATGAAATTGCATTGGAGCATATTCATGGTCTCCAGAGTTTAAACAAAAGCTGGAAGCTCATTTAGTTAATTTTTTTTCCCTTTTAGCTAGTAATCCATGGCAGTGTGCAAGAATATGTAGCATTTTAAAAATTTCATAATGCTTCATGTTTTTCCATGGGATTTATCATCCTTTATTTCCCAGTTTTCTTACCTTGCCTATTTTGAGTTTTGAACAGAAATCAGTGCTTTCCTGACTTACCATTGTATTCTAAAGCACTCAGTAAAAGTTTTTGACTGGATACATTTCTTATAGGAGGCTTCCTTTGTGGCTCAGCTGGTAAAGAATCCACCTGTAATGTGGGAGATCTGGGTTTGATCCTTGGGTTGGGGAGATCCCCTGGGGAAGGGAAAGGCTACCGAATCCAGCATTCTGGCCCGGAGAATTTCATGGACTGTATAGTCCGTGGGGTCCCACAGAGTCAGACACGACTGAGCGACTTTCACTTTCACTTTACTTTCATTGTTTGAGAAGTATTACAGTAAGTATTTAAGTATTTTCTATATGCGAAATAAAATGTTTATTCTTTAGCCAACACTATTATTTCTGCAACTGTTCTAAAAATCTAAAATTATTCCAACAGTTAATTAGGGGCCATATCATCATGGAAATTAATGCAGAACTCAAGCAGTAATCTAGATATATTATGGTTACATTTCTCTTTCTAAGAACAAAAAGAATCTATCAGTTTCTTGACTAAATTCTGAATAGAGCCAAATAAGATATATTTTTTTAAAAAAGAATCAAATTAGCATTCCACATCTCTTCTATTATTCTATACACATGAATTCACATTTTAAGCATCATGAGTGAAAGTCTTGTGTTTCTAAAATATATACTTGAAGGAAAATTTTGCAATAGATTTCTAACTTGTTTCATCGTCTTGTGCCATATGAGCAAAGTTTTTCTCTGCTACCATATTACTATGCTTTGGAAAATACTGAAAAAAATTAAAATGTTATTATGCTTTTGAACTGTGGTGTTGGAGAAGACTCTTGAGAGTCCCTTGGACCGCAAAGAGATCAAACCAGTCTATCCTAAAGGAAATCAGTCCTGAATATTCATTGGAAGGACTGATGCTGAAGCTGAAACTCCAATACTTTGGCCACCTGATGGGAAGAGCTGACTCATTGGAAAAGACCCAGATGCTGGGAAAATTGAGGGCAGGAGGTGAGGGGGATGACAGAGGATGAGATGGTTGGATGGCATCATCAACTTGATGGACATGAGTTTGAGTAAATTCTGGGAGTTGGTGATGGACAGGGAGGCCTGGCGTGCTGCAGTCTATGGGGTGGAAAACAGTCAAACATGACTGAGCAACTGAACTGAGCTTCTGGTGGATGGGGCTAAGAGGCCTGTGCAGGCTCCCTGGTGGAAGAGTCTCACTCCTGCCCTCTTGTGGATGGCGGTGGTTTAGTCGCTCCGTCGTGTCTGACTTTTGTAACCCCGTGGTCTATAACCTGCCAGGCTCCTCTGTCCATGGGATTCTCCAGGGAAGAATACTGGAGTGGGTTGCCATGTTCTTCTCCAGGAGATCTTCCACACCCAGGAATCGAACCCAGGTCTCCTGCACTGCAGTCAGATTCTTTACCAACTGAGTTGCAAGGTGGAGTTGGGTCTTCTTCTTCTGGTAGGCAGATCCATTCTCAAAAAGTTTTTAAGCATACTATTTGCTGATGGATGGATTGTGTTCCCATCCTGTTTGTTGTTTGGCCTGAAGAATCCCAGCACTGGAGCAGACAGTCCCTTGGAAAGAGGCAGTCCCTGAGGAAGAAATAGCAGCCTCCAGGGAGGCTCCGGCCAATGAGGTCTCACCAGAGGTGCCACTGCCGGTCGCTTTGTCCCTCCTGCCTCCCGCCCCCCCCATGGAAGACCCTCTGAGATGAGCAGGTTAGCAGATAGTTCTGCTCCTATCTCCTAGGTCACTGATTTTCCCCCTGGATCCTAGTGTGGGTGAAACCTTTTGTATACTGATCGAGAAGGGAGTTTCTGTTTCCCCCAATCCTGCAGACTTCCTGTGATGAGACCTTGCTGGTCTTTAAAGCCAGATTCTCCTGGGGCACCTCCTCCATTGCCAGAGCCCCCGAGGTTAGGAAGTCTGACATGGGGCTTAGGATACTTACTCCTGGAGGAGAGCTGCTATGATACACTCATTTTCCAGTTCGTGGCTCTTCCATCCATTGGGTGTGGGATTTAATCTTATCATGGTTGCACCCTCCCTTACCATTTTGTTTGTCTTTGGATGTAGGCTATCTTTTCTAGCCCTTTCCAACATTTTTTTTTTGGGGGGGGGGTCGATGGTTGTTCATCAGTTAGTAGTAGTTTTCGTGTTTTTGTAAGAAAAGATGAGCTAATATTCTTCCACTTTGCCATATTGCAAGCTAAAACTTCTTATCATCTCATTGTTAAAAGTGAAAAACTATTTTTTCTACCAACTTCGTTACCTAGTCACGTTCAGTGAATACACACACACACACACACGTAGTTGTATATATCCTTAAAGAAATATTTTTATAAATGGCAGTAAATTAAATAGAGTATGTATTTTTCATGTAAAATATCTTTAAAAACCTTGCATATACTTGTGAATATGTTTTAAAGGCTATCTAACTCAACTTATACAAGGTTATATAACTTTGTATATACAGCCTCGGTTGGACCCAGGGTATCTGAAGTGTGGACGACGAGGCGAGAGAGGTATATAGATATAGATTTATAGACTTAGAGATATATATAGACATAAGAAAACAGTTAAGAAAATAGAGGAGAGAAAGAGGCTGATATTCCTTGGTTTACACAAAAAGCTAATAAAGTCTCAAGACAAGAGACCTGCTCTGTTCACGTAGGCCACAGGCGCATAGTGGAGGGTGCCCCGCCTTGGGCTCCCTCTTGCGTGGGTCTTAGAAGCCCAGGCAGAAAAGTGGATTCAGAGAGCCTCTGTGTTCCAAGAGATCAGCCTGAAAAAGAGAGGGAGGGAGAGGGAGAAAGAGAGAAAGAATTGACATGAGGGAGGCCAAGCTTGTGCAAAAACCCCATAACTTTATTTTCAAAAGGAGCTTATATACCCTAAGTTTTACATGATGGAAGATACAGAGTCAGGCAGGGGCAGCGGTCCTGACCCATATCGATACCAGGCTTTCTTTCTGCATACCTTTCCCTATACCAAAGGTCGCCGGTGAGTTATATTACCCTCTGGCCAGGAGGCCTGTTAACACTTTATGGCTCTTTTCTTTGATAAATGTTAGTCAACCAGAAAACTCATCTTCCCTTGAAGTGTTTTTCTTTAATCTGCATCACCCTCAAAGTACTAAATACAGCTACATTCTTATAGAACAAAGGTGCAGTGGGTTACAACAAAGAAAGTACTTAACTCAAAGATCTAATGTTGCTACTTGTCTTTTCTATATACCAACTATATTAATTAATGCACTCCCAGGTACACAACAAATAAAGGATATGAAAACTTGGCAGCAAGTATTGGCTCAACAATGAAACCCTTAACCCGTTCTATTCTAATGATTTTTAACTCCTCAAAAGGCTCTACATTCCTAGAATTTTTTAAGCTTCCTGTGCCTCTCGTGGTTGGGAGCCTGTAAACAATCATATGCATAGTTGTAAAAGTCCGGGTAAACCTGTCAGGCAAGTTAGAAAGCTATCAGAGGGGTTTGAATCGAAACACTCTTATTATGCCCAGGAGACTTATTAACCAAAGCTCTAAGTTGATTTTCTTCAGAGAAAGGTGGTCGGGGACAGCCCCCCATCAATGTCAGAGGTGCTGGTGAGAGACATGAAATAATAAAACAGACAGATTCTGGTTTCGAGCTAGATGCTCAGGCAGAGGACCCCTTGAGACCTGATCTGCCTTGCCCTGTCAGGCTCTTCCGCATGACCTGATCATGGGTGGGATCTCCTGTGCTGGCTCCCGGCACTTATGAATATGTTTTAAAGGTTATCTAACTCAACTTATAAAAATTGATATGATATTAATTAACACTCTTTTACTGATGAACATTTAGACCAATTGTGAAATGAGCATTTTTATATTCAAAATTTTCTATTCCTCACCAAAAAAGAAAACAAAATTTCCATTCCCTCATTTTTTATTATTCCTGCATGTAGGTTAATTTTTATTTTTTAAATTGGCAACATTTGAACTCATATTTTTATAAACTAAACTTTGAATATTATTCCTTGATTTAAAGAAAAGAATGAAGATTTATTTATTTTAGCTCAGTTTTGTAATTTCAGTGTTTTTAAGATTAAAATATAACCTTTCTTTTGTGAGCAGAATTGCCTTTACCCCCAAATATATGGCATTTACTCACCAATTTATCAGTTCTATCCACTCACCATCATCTATTTCAACTATGTAGATGTTTTTACAAAAGTTATCATCTGGTATCCTAAAATCACACTTATACAACTCTGAGTGGAATATTCATTATGTAAAAGTTTAACTTATAATAATTTTTTGTACCACCCAATTGAATTTTAGTTTAATTTGTTTAACACTGGTAAAATTGCATTTAAGCCTAGATTATTTTATCAAAGAATAGTTCACAGTGGAGCTAAGATGAAAAAAAATAAGCCACGAAAGAAGAAATTATTCCCTAAAGTAGTTCTCAAAATCCAGATTAAAGATGTGACCAAATCTAGAAATAGCACTAATTAAGTTTGATTTGCACTCAAAAGTTAAAGTCTATTTAGGAAAAAAGTTATTAAATGTGTACCATGTGAATGAAGAAGAAAATGTTGCATCACCGAGAAAAGAAGGGATAAAGCAGCCTAAATCAATCTCTATCCTGATTTTTGTTTAAAGCATTAGGTTAAGAAATATATTAATGTCTATTAAGTAATTTAATAGAAAATACTAAAATAATGAAAATCAACATTTCCTAAAGTGTACATTTTAATTTTGGTGTTTCTATTTTACTTGTGTGGGCCTTGATGACTCAGCTGGTAAAGAATCTGCCTGCAATGCAGGAGACCCAGGTTTGATTCCTGGGTAGGGAACATGCCTTGGAGAGGGGAAGGGCAGCCCACTCCAGTAACCTTGACTGGAGAATTCCATGGACAAAGGAGCCTGGTTGGCTATAGTCCATGAGGTCACAAAGAGTTTGGCATGACTGAGTGACTAACACACACTTTTGACTTTTAAAAAACTTTTAAAAATTCTTTTAGTGCACATAACACTTTTATATCTTGTTTCAACTTTATGTCAGTCTGGTACACAGGTAAGGAAGATAATACCTCCATTTCACAAATGAGTGACTTAAAATAGTTAGATACTAATTGGTTATAGCTAATTAAGAGCTAAAAATAAAATTGCTTTCAGAGGTGAGATTGGAGTGTGTGCTTCTGAGTGCTGAGCCTTCAAATCTTGCCAGCAAATCATTTTCTCTTTGATGATAAATCATTCTATTTTTAATCTTTTCTTTAAAATAATTTTAGACCTACATAAAAATTAAAGTTATAGCACAAAAAACTGGTATATATATTTATGTATTTACTTGTAAGATGCATTTTGTTTTAAGATCAGTTTCAGGTAACAGAAAAGTTGGTAAGAGAGTAGAACCTCATATGTCTGGCAGCTAATTTCCTCCTGCATTACCAACTTATATTATTATGATACACTGTTACAGTTCATGAATTAATATTCATGCATTGTTAATAAGCAGAGCCTGTCCTTAATTCAAAGGATTTAGATTTTTACCTAGTATGCTTTTTCCAGGATTCCATCCATGAAAATATATAATATCTAGTTGCCTTGTCTCCTTAGGCTCCCCGTGGCTGTGACAAATAACCAAACATTCTTTGCTTTTGATGATCCTGACAAAGTTGAGAATTAATGGTCAGAATGTCTCTCTATTGGGATTTATCTGATATTTTTCTCACTCTTAACCTGGAGCAATGTGTTTTGGGGAAGAAGACCAAAGAAGTAAAGTGTCATTTTCATCATATAATATCAAGGGCACATACTATCAACAGCTGATGTTAAACTTATCACCTGGATGAGGTAGAACTTGTCAGATTTCTCAAAGATAAGGATGCTCTTTTTTCATCCTCTTTCTATATTTCATTCTTTGAAAGGAATCCACTAGGCACGGTCCACACTTAGGAACTGGGGATTTATCCTTTATAGATTTTTGGGGGGCACAGGAGATTTATCTCTTCATCCAAATAATGTATTTCTTATTTATTTATATCAGTGTTGATTTATGGATCTTCCCCTTAAAATTTGGGTTTAATCCAGTATAGTTTATTGCTCAAGGTGTTTCAGCTTTCGCACTGAAAGCTTTTGTCGTTGGCTCCATTTGTTGTATGTCAAGAAATTCTTGACATATTCACCAGTAGTTGCTGTTACTGGAGAGGAAATGGCAACCACTCCAGTGTTCTTGCCTGGAGTATTCCGTGGACAGAGGAGCCTGGTGGGCTGCCGCTTATGGGGTCACACAGAGTTGGACACGACTGAAGTGACTTAGCAGCAACAGCAGCAGTTGCTGTTATTACTGCATTTAGGTTTTTTTAAGCACATCCTTATTTTCTGGCACTAGAGATGGTTAAGACTCATTTTACATACTTTTCTGCCAAAGTTTTAAAGTCAGAACGAATTCCATAAATGTTCATACTTCGTAACTGTACGATACTTTTTTACTCTGTCTTTTCTTTCTCTCTGTTTGTCTAGAATGTCTTTAATAATCTGTCCCAACAGCTTTTGCAATTTATTTCTTAATTTATTTTATAATACTCCTCAAAATGAGTATTAACATTGTATTTGAATTGGAAAATATCACCAGCTAGAATACAGGCCCCATTTATAATTATAATTTTTTCACTATATATATATATATCTTGATTCAGGATTGAATTGGGGACCTTTCATTGCATTGATGTCATTGCTTTTTCTAGTAAACTTAAATCTGGAGTAGTTTTACTCCCCTTTTTTGGTTTTCTTTTATCATCTTGTCATTTGAATTATAAGAGCTTTTATTTTATGGAATGTCTCTCAGTTTGGGTTAGTCTGATATTTTCTCATGATAAAATTATGGTTAACAATTTTGACAA
>SJYT01039076.1:106291-131055 GCA_006410635.1 Cephalophus harveyi
CCCTGGGATTTCTTTGGAAGGAATGATGCTAAAGCTGAAACTCCAGTACTTTGGCCACCTCATGTGAAGAGTTGACTCATTGGAAAATATTCTGATGCTGGGAGGGATTGGGGGCAGGAGGAGAAGGGGATCACAGAGAATGAGATGGCTGGATGGCATCACGGACTCGATGAATGTGAGTCTGAGTGAACTCCGAGAGATGGTAATGGACAGGAAGGCCTGCCGTGCTGCGATTCATGGGGTCACAAAGATTCGGACATGACTGAGCAACTGAACTGAACTGAACAGATAAACAAACTAGAAGAATAATTTTCTTTAGCTTTCTTTTCCACAGAAAATAATCTTAGAAAGATAGGCTGAGACAATTAAGTTTGATTTCTAACCTGAGGATACATTTTACCATGAAAACTTCAAATGAGGTGTTATGAATTTCTTCAGCCTATATTTATCAAGCTCAAATTTCTCTAGACTTCATTTGGAGCTGACTTTGCATAGTAATACTTAGAAAGATAGGCTGAGACAATTAAGTTTGATTTCTAACCTGAGGATACATTTTACCATGAAAACTTCAAATGAGGTGTTATGAATTTCTTCAGCCTATATTTATCAAGCTCAAATTTCTCTAGACTTCATTTGGAGCTGACTTTGCATAGTAATAACCACTGAGCTTGGTGGGTATTTGCCATTTCTGAAGGCACTCATCTTCCCTGCTTTAGTGCCTCGTGCTGTGCTCAGTAAATTGAGAACAATAGGCGATGATGGCTAATAATTAATTCAGTGCAGAGAATCGGAGCAGAGTTTTTTCCTTACTTTTTTTTTAAATGATATATAATTAAGATTTTAAGAAAAAAATTTAAATATCGAAACATATTTTTTTGGAAAAAAAAGTGTGTCATTGTTTATAACTTTTATAATATTATGTTCAGAGTCCTGGTTGAGTACGTTAGCAAAACTAAAATAGCAAAAGTTGACTCCTCCCTTCTAAGTTGTCATTATATGCAGATAACATGATGCTTTATATAGGAAACCCTAGAGACTCCACACAAAACTACTAGAACTGATACATTCAGGAAGACAGCAATATACAATACTGACATACAAAAATCTGTTGCAGGTTTTTATTTTATAGTAATAATAAAATATCAGAAAGAAACATTTTTTAAAAAATCCTTTTAAAATTGCATTAAAAATACCTAGGAATAAATAGAACCAAAGAGGTGAAAGAATTATGCACTGAGAAATATAAAACATTGATAAAGAAAATTAAAAATAATTCAAAGAAATAGAAGAATATTACATGCTTTTGGATTAGAAGAATTAATACTGTTAAAAGGGTCATACTATCCAAAGCAATCTAAAAATTTAATGTGGTCCCTATCAAATTACCCATGATATTTTTTTCAAAGGACTAGAACCAATCATCCTAAAATTTATATGGGATCACAAAAGACTCAGAGCTGCCAAAGCAAGGCTCAGGAAAAAAAAAAATGCAAAGAGTCGGACATGACTGAGCGACTGAACTGAACTGAACTGAATACTTCATCTACTTCACCCCCCTCAAACACTTTTTTGTTGTTTGTTGGTTTGTTCCAGTTTGGGGTTTTCTGGTCATAACCGCAAGGCATGCAGGATCTTAGCTCTCCAACCAGGGATTGAACCTGTGCCCCCCACAGTGGAAGCACAGTCTTAACCACTGGACCACCAGGGAAGTCCCTCAAACAGGTATTTTGAAGCAAAACCCTCACATTCATGCCATTTCTTCCATTAAATTCTTCTGTATATGTGCTTCCAAGGTAAGGACTTTTAAAACATCGTTGCAACATCATTCTTACATTTAAAAAATTAATAATACTTTCTTAACAATCAAATACCTAATCAATGTCAAAAACAATTTTAATTCTTCTTTGTGATGGGAGAATTTTAATTCTTCTAATATCATGGGAAATGCTTATGCTTTATTAAGAGGAAAAGGAGAATACAAATCTGTCCATTATTCAAATACACAAAACCAAGTATAGAAAGAGATTTCAAGGAATACACGGCATGCTTTAATGTAATTTAATATTACACTTCAGCTGTCTACAAGCCCCCAGGAAGGACCCGGACTTGTCACAGTTCTGGTGTGCTCCTTATCCGTGGTCTATGACGCCATGTGAACTTGGGGGCGGGGGAATTTACCAGCTGAGCCACGCCCACCCCTAGCCAACGCCTCCAATGAGCAGGTGTCTTCTCTGCAGACCCCTGTGTTTATATTCAGTTTTCAGTTTCCCTTTAGTGGCTCAGTCACGTTCAACTCTTTGTGACCCCATGGACTGCAGCACGCCAGGCCTCCCTATCCAACACCAACTCCAGAATTCACCCAAACCCATGTCCATTAAGTTGGTGATGCCATCCAACCGTCTCATCCTATGTCGTCCCCTTCTCCTCCTGCCTTCAGTCTTTCCCAGCAACAGGGTCTTTTCACATGAGTCAGCTCTTTGCATCAGGTGGCCAAAGTGTTGGAGTTTCAGCTTCAACATCAGTCCTTCCAATGAACACTCAGGACTGATCTCCTTTAGGATGTATTCAGTTCAGTCACTCAGTCGTGTCTGACTCTTTGCGACCCCATGAATCGCAGCACGCCAGGATCAAGCCAACTTTTTCACTCTCCTCTTTCACTTTCATCAAGAGGCTTTTTAGTTCCTCTTCACTTTCTGCCATAAGGGTGGTGTCATCTGCATATCTGAGGTTATTGATATTTCTCCCGGCAATCTTTATTCCAGCTTGTGTTTCTTCCGGTCCAGCGTTTCTCATGATGTACTCTGCATATAAATTAAAAAAGCAGGGTGACAATATATACCCTTGACGTACTCCTTGGCCCAAAAGTTCATTCAGGTTTTTCTACATCTTTCAGAAAAACCTGAACAAATTTTAGGGCTAACTCAGGGCTTTCACTTTCACTTTTCACTTTCACACATTGGAGAAGGAAATGGCAACCCACTCCAGTGTTCTTGCCTGGAGAATGGGCTGCCATCTATGGGGTTGCACAGAGTCGGACATGACTGAAGCGACTTAGCAACAGCAGCCACAGTGCTTTGTGGGAAGATTCCAGGTTACAGGATTTCCCAAATCCTTGTGAAATTTTCTTTCCACATGTCAGAGATCGAATACAGCAAAATGTCCAATGAAGTTTATTCCTATTGGAGCGATGATAATTTAAAATTTATTTTTGAATACTTCTTTTTCTTTCATCTAAAAAACCAGGGTAAAGACGTGCCCTGTGACAGCAGCTGGTTGTGAGAATTCAAGGAGACAACACTTCCAGGTGCGGCTTCACCACAGTTTACAGAGCACGTGAGCCTTCGGGAGTGGAGGTAATTACCATGCCAGGCACTGTGCTTATCTCTGGGGATAAAAAGAGGAAAATGTAGCACTGGTCTTCTGCCGAGGAGGAACATACTGAGTAAATTCTATTTATTTTCTCTATTTTACCACAAAACTGAACATTACTTTTTTATAATTATCAAACCATAGATCTAATTATAAGCAGCATATACACAACCTGGCTTTTTCCCCCAAGATTGTGGATTCCCTCATCTTGAGTTTAACCCTCTTAAATCCCTCATGTTCTTCAACTACTTAAAGGCTATTATTTCACTGTTCCACTTCACATTCAAGTAGGAAATCTCTGCCATGCTATGTATTTTCAACACTGAATAAAAAGGCAGTGTGACTAAAGCAAATTTAGTCATGAGTGACTGGAACCGTTTTTAAGCCACTATCCAGATTTTTCCAACACAAACAGGAAGGATACTTGTATTGTTGGCTAATAATCATTTTAGATGAAGAGATTCTAAATACTTTGGTCACCTGATTCAAAGAGCTGACTCACTGCAAAACACCCTGATGCTGGGAAAGACTGAAGGCAGAAGGAGTCTACAGAAGATGAGATGGTTAGATGGCATCACCGACTCAATGGATGTGAATCTGAGCAAACTTCAGGAGATAGTGAAGGACAGGGGAGCCTGGCGTGCTGCTGTCCATGGGATTGTGAAGAGCTGGACAAGACTGAGTGACTGAACAACAACAACAAATTCTAAATATTTACCTACCTACATCTAACTATGATACACTGCATTCATGAAAGTAAACTGGTAAAAGATAACTTGGATTTTGCATCTGAATCTTTTAAAAATTCATGATTCTGAAGGGAGGTAGGAAATCAGAAGTTGCATCCCAGCTTTATCTTTACTAGAGGAGACACCACATCCCAGGAGCCATGCTTCCCTCAGGCCCAGGACTCAATAGTGATTGTGTATGACATGGCCACTCACTAAACAGACTATATTTGGATCACGAAGCAAGTGGTGAAACCTGTCAAGTAAGATTCAGAAAATGCTGGTGGTATATAAATGTGATTCTTTAAATAGTGCAAAATCAGTATGTTCTTGACAATGCTTGTAAAGATTTAAAAAAAAACTCAAGCCCTCTGTCCTTAGAAAGCATGTGTGTCTCAGATAAATTAATAAAAAATAGCTCCAAAGTAAGATTCCCAAGTGGAGAAGGCAATGGCACCCCACTCCAGTACTCTTGCCTGGAAAATCCCATGGGCGGAGGAGCCTGGTAGGCTGCAGTCCATGGGGTCGTGAAGAGTCTGACACGACTGAGTGACTTCACTTTCACTTTTCACTTTCACGCATTGGAGAAGGAAATGGCAACCCACTCCAGTGTTCTTGCCTGGAGAATCCCAGGGACGGGGAAGCCTGGTGAGCTGTCGTCTATGGGGTCACACAGAGTCGGACACGACTGAAGTGACTTAGCAGCAGCAGCAAGATTCCCAAGTAATCTCTATAGGTGATGTGCATATGTGCATAAGTATATGTGGTGTGTGTGTGCCAGTGTGTGTTATACTCAACAATCTACATTATCTCCTTTATTTGCTTATTCCTAATTTCTTCTTCTAATTATTGGGTTGGCCAAAGAGTTCGTTCGGATTTTTTCCTAATGCCATGCAACAAGCCAGAACAAACCTTTTGGCCAGCTCAATACTTCAACATCCCATGCACTAGATTTCATACTACAAGCCTGAAAGTTTTTTTTAAAACTTTTTATTTTGCATTGGGGTATAGATAATTAACAATGTTGTGACAGTTTCAGGTGTACAGCAAAGGGGCTTAGTCACACATAAACGTGTATCCATTCTTCCCCAAAATCCCCTCCCATCCCAAGCCTGAAGGTTTTCTCTGTTTAAAACATAAGTGAGTCTGTTCAGGCATCTGAAGAAAACTAATTATAACAACACATTTATTTTCCTTGACCATCTTTGGTTTTTGCCTTCTTTTTATTTAAAAAAAAATTATTATCTAGGGAAGATTGGCTGTTTATGTGCCTTGTGTGGTGTGCGTATGCAATACTGACTCACAAAGGGAAAAAACAATAAAAAGAGTCATTATGGAATCGTAACAGATGGGGCTATTCCATTGATCGTGTATTTATTCTCCTTGTAGTCATTTCAAGAATTCTGGAATTGGCTTCTCCTCAATTACTCTAAAGCTAATCAGGAACCAAAAAAAAAAAAAAACAGAAAACAAAAAGAAAAAAAAAACCTATCCACCCACTAAACAAGAGCTCTCCAGGTTTCAAAGCCCCAAACAGTCAATATTTTAAAAGTAATCTCCACAAAATGTACTTAATGGATGACTTAAATGAAAAAGTCACCTAATAATTACACAATTAGAAAATAATACTAAGCAGAGGGACTTCCCCGGTGGCGCTAGTGGTAAGGAACCCATCTCCCAGTGCAGGAGACATAAGAAATGCAGGTTTAATCCCTGGGTTGGGAAGATCCTCCCTGGAGGAGGAAATGGCAACCCACTCCAGTATTCTTGCCTGGAGAATCCCATGGACAGTGGAGCCTGGTAGACTACAGTCCATGGGGCAGCAGAGAGTCAGACACGACTGAAGCAACTTAGCACACAACGCAAGCACGAAGTGGAAACAGCCTGCACAGTCTGTTCCAGCACTTTCCTCCATTTCCCAGGGCTCGATTAGACCTATGTCTCAACCTTAGTGATTTTCCTTCCTTGAAAGAAAAGGACCCAGCTGAATCCAGGGGGTAGAACTTCACACGCAGAAACCACTGCTCCTGAAGGGGATTTCAGGAGCACAAAAGAGAGGCCACAGGTGGTGGAGTAAAACTCAGAAAAACGCCAGTTCATCACAGACCTCGACCATCCATCCTCTCTGTCTAGAGTGAAGGGGATCCTTGCAAAGCCCTGACTGATCAGTTTCTCTATGTGGATCTCACTGCATCGCTGGCCTGTGGGAATACACAGAAACATTCCAGCTCAGTGTTGCATGGGTACACCACACAAGGCATGTAAACACAGCCCATCAATGGTCCCAGAGTAACAAAACTTTAAAAATAAAAAGAAAGCAGGCTTCCCTGGTGGCTCCATGGTAAGGAACCTGCCTTCCAATGCAGGAGTATACGGGTTCAATCCCTGATCCAGGAGGAGCCCAAAGACCACGGAGCAAGTACGCCTGTGTGCCACAACTATCGAGCCTGTGCTCTCAGCTCGGGAGTGGAAACTAGAGAGAAGCTCGAGCAGCATCAAAGACCCAGCACAGCCAAAAACAAATAAATAAATAATTTTTTAAAAAATAAACAGAAAGTGAAACCAAAGATGGTCAAGGAAAACAAATGTGTCATCATCATTAGGCAACACTTTCTTTTGTAATTCCACCTGGACCCTTCCCATAGACCAGAAGTAGGTTCCATCTCGAGAGCCATGTTTCTCCCAAACTGGTGATGACCAGGTGTGGCTGGAGCCAGAGGGAGCAAGCATCCCAGGGATGCAGCCCGTCCCCCAGACATCCACATCGTGTTCCACACCAGGCAACCCTCCAGACCACTCCCTGATAACTGTAGGGGCCCTCGGAAAAAAGATCTTTTCAAAGAAAATACAGGGGGGCTTCCCTGGTGGCTCAGTGGCAAAGAATCTACCTACCAATGCAGGAAACTCAGGCATGATTCTCTTATCTGGGAAGATTCCACTTGCTGCAGAGTACCTAAGCCCGTCTGCCACAACTACTGAGCCTGTCTGTGCTCCAGAGGCTGAGAAACTGCAAGCACTGAGCCTGAGCGATGCAACTACTGAAGCCCATGAACCCTAAAGTCAGTGCTCGGCAACAAGACAGTAGCACAGCCCCCCACTCACCGCAACTAGAGAAACCTGAGCAGCAATGAAGACCCAGCACAGCCAGAAATAAATTTTAAAAAAATTATAAGGGAGACAGTTTGGTTTCCATGATTTAATTTAAAAAAGAAAAGAAAAGCCAAGCAATGGCAATTAGAAGGCAGTGAATGTCTCTTCACTGTACTGTAATTTGAAAGCAAATTATCAAATTGTCTACATGGATCAAAGTCTTCACCTGTGCATCCCTTTTCATCACCACTTATCTTAATGGCTATCATCAGCACAATGCTTGCACTATCAAACATATCTAGAAGATGTAAGATTATAGATCTGCTTGAAGGTTTTAAAAACTCACACAATTCATCAACACAAATTTTGCCTCCTATGAATTAAGATGATACAATAAATTAAATGCTAAACTGGGACAACTTTCAATTAGAACTGTATTAATACAACTGAGTTCTTGGTCCCCATTTCACTGTGTCTAGTCAGGACAACACACTGCAGTAATTACCTGCCTAGGAAAGGAAGGAAGGGAGGAGATGGACAACACCCAGTGGATTCAGTTACAGCAGGTGAAGAATCGCCATTTGCCATTAGTGTGTGTTTCTGCTCCTCTAGTTTATTGTTTCTAATTATTTATTTATTTATGTTTCTGCACTATGCATGTGTGTGTTTGTGAGTACACCAGAATTTTATTTTCTATGTAGAGAAATACATCCCACAGAAGATTTGAAGCAGGTGTCATACACAGGTAAGGAATGGACATAAGTCACTCCTAAGAGAACTTCTTAAATGCAAAAAAAAAAAAAAAAGGGTAGCTAGTTGCCAGAGTTGCAAAAGATATGCTGACCAATGGGTGGATGGTGAGAGAGCTTACTTCCAGCCACAGTGATTCTGAGGGGTTAACAAAGAGGACAAATCTGAGTTGGCATTGAAAGAGGTTAGGATGGGTATGAAAAAGAAGACAAAAGATGAAGAGCTGGGAAACAAAAAAGGCACATGATTCAAGCACTTTGTGTGATCATGATTATTCCCGACACTTCTGATACTACTGCTGCTTCTGCTGTCACTATGGTGATAATGGCGATGATGATGGTGGTAGTGATGGTGGTAGTGATGATGGTGATGGTAATTATGATGGTGGTGGTGGTGATGGTGATGATGGTGGTAGTGGTGGTGGTGATGATGATGGTGATGGTGGTGGTGATGGTGATGATAATGGTGGTGATGGTGATGGTGATGATGGTAATGATGGTGATGATGGTGGTGGTGGTGATGATGGTAATTATGATGGTGGTGGTGATGATGGTGATGGTGATGATGATGGTGGTGATGATGGTGATGGTGTTGATGGTGGTGGTGTTGGTCATGATGGTGATGGTGATGATGGTGGTGGTGGTGGTGATGGTGATGATGATGGTGGTGGTGATGGTGATGATAATGGTGGTGTTGGTGATAATGGTGGTGATGATGGTGGTGATGATGGTGGTGTTGATGATGGTGGTGGTGGTGGTGGTGGTGATGATAATGGTGGTGTTGGTGATAATGGTGGTGATGATAGTGATGGTGGTGGTGATGATGGTGGTGGTGGTGATGATGGTGGTGGTGGTGATGATGATGGTGGTGATGATGATGGTGGTGGTGGTGGTGGTGATGATGGTTGTGGTGGTGGTGATGACGGTGGTGATGATGGTGGTGGTGGTGATGATGGTGATGGTGGTGATGATGGTGGTGGTGGTGATGATGGTGATGGTGGTGATGATGGTGATGGTGGTGATGATGGTGGTGGTGATGATGGTGATGGTGGTGGTGATGGTGGTGGTGGTGATGATGGTGATGGTGGTGATGATGGTGGTGGTGATGATGGTGATGGTGGTGATGATGGTGGTGGTGATGATGGTGGTGATGGTTTTGGTGATGATGATGGTGGTGGTAGTGACGGTGATGATAATGGTGGTGTTGGTGATAATGGTGGTGATGATGGTTGTGGTGGTGGTGGTGATGATGATGGTTGTGATGGTGGTGGTGGTGATGATGGTGGTGGTGATGATGGTGGTGATGATGGTGGTGGTGATGATGGTGGTGATGATGGTGATGGTGATGGTGATGATGATGGTTGTGGTGGTGGTGGTGATGATGGTGATGGTGATGGTGATGGTGATGATGATGGTTGTGGTGGTGGTGGTGATGATGGTGATGCTGATGATGATGGTGGTGGTGGTGATGATGATGATGGTGGTGGTGGTGATGATGGTGATGCTGATGATGATGATGGTGGTGGTGATGATGGTGATGGTGGTGATGATGGTGATGGTGGGGGTGGTGATGATGGTAGGTGATGATGATGACTTGGTATATTAGAAAAAATATTAGAACACACACAAAGAAAATCCTAAAACAGAAACTTTAAAAAGTTGACTGAAGCAAAGTTTGTGACAAGAAAAACTAATAGAAAACACAGCTAAACATGGAAATTGGATCTCAATTGTGGAGGCTAAGAATCCCCAAACTGCAAGGTGCTTAGATTTTCACCTGTAGGTCACGGGAGTCATGGAAGAGTTTTTGCTGTAATGAAAGCAACGTCTCAGAAATGTTCAGTGGGCAGTGATGTGAGGATGAATCCAGGATGCAGCAGGAGCCAACCTCAATCATTTCCATGAGGTGTGTGCATTCTAACCCAAGACAAATAAAACTTTTATGAAATCCTCCACTTCCGATTTGAAAAAGACAAATGAATGTTGACAAATTGAGGCATAAAGGAAAGCATGCAGCACTGGGGTCAGAAGAGTGCCTGGTATTTCCTTTAATCAAACAGTTCAGAGGCAGGTCCCTGTTCAATAATTAAACGTATGTTCTCAATGCATAGTTTTACTGAATCATTGTGGAATATCCAGGAAGCAGGAAAGGGTGGGAGAAGTCATTTGATGTCAATTGGGAGGACTGATCAATGAAAGAAGCACACATGGGATTCCTCCCAAAATATCACCAAGTAGCTGGAATCAGGTCTATGAGCACAGCTGGGACCAGGGCGTGACACAGACAGATGGATGCTTGGAAGGGAGACACACTGCACACTTCTGTAGGTCAGGAACCCCAACCCACACATTCTGGAAGGTATGATGATTTACACTAAGAGACCAAAGGCAGCATGGCAGAGTAATGTCCCGTGACTCAGACCCAGATGGCCAACCGGTGAGGGGCAGAGCTGAGATTCCACCGAGGTCCATCAGAGAAGGAAGCATATTCCACCACATCAAGAACCTCAAAGAGCTGTGTGCTTATACAGCTTTGCCCAGCCTCTCCCATCCTCCAAGATGGCTTCTCAACACCCCTATTCATATCTCATCAATGTCTGTCTGACTACATTCCTCAGGTGTTAGAGAGTAACCCACTTATTTCCAATCACTAAAAATAATCAGTTATTTATACCATCATCACATTGCATATAAGACTTGATTCAGCTCCCAGAGATATATACAAGAAAACAGGCTCATAAATAAATAAGTTGGGAGTTTGAAGCAAAGAGAAATGAAGAACAGAAAATCAGACAACTGGAACAAAGGTCATAAAAATATACATGCTAGAATATCAGAGCATGTGCTGACGAACAGGTGTGCAGAGCTCCCTGTATCAATCTGAAGAGACTGATGTCAAAGCTATAAGAATAAGAAAATGTGGGGCTAATCGGTTTATGGATCCTCCTTCACTGGGGGTCTTTGGAAGAACGGAACTGAAAGCAAAATGCAAAGTCACTTAAGTGCCTGGGATAGAACGAGGTGAACAGTTGAGATAAATGAGAAAAATAAAGCAGAGCCTGCTGCCCTGCTGTGCAGAAAAAGGAGCTACAAGAGTTGCTCAGCCACAGCTCGCAAGGTGAGTGGGACCAAGTGGGCTTGAAGCTCTACCGAGATGTCTACGGACCCCTTGTCCAGTCCAGAGACAAGGGAATTTAGGTTAAGACCCATGCAAATTTTACCTCTGGATGGCCAAAACAAGGTAATGAAGAAAATCACAAAAGTGCAACAATATTCCTCACACTGGTATCTGCTTAACACTATTCTGCTGGATCCTCATTGAAAATCACACACATACACTTTGTCTCTCTTTCTCTCAGTGTAAGAAAAATTGGCAGAAGCAGGGTTAAAACAAAGCTAAGGATGGTTTCTTCTTCACTGCAGGACTACACATGGCCATCAACATGCTAAGATGCTGAGACTCAGGTGGTGTGAGGCACAGAACGCTTTTTCTTCCTCACGTTGCAATAAAAGTGTTATGCAAAATATGGTTTGGGAAATAATGGTGTAAAATACTAACAAAGATCAGAAAGGGAAAAAAAACGCTCAGGAGAAGCTGTTTTTCTCCTCTACTGAAACCTGGGAGATATCTCTGCTGCGGGCTCCCAGGAAGGTCAGGCTGAACGGTGAAGAGCAGGACCCGCCAGGTCAGCCCAAAATAGATGCCGGGAGGGCATGTCTCTGACCACATTCCTTCACAGGTTGCTGTTTAGTCGCTCAGTCATGTCTGACTCTGCAACCCTGTGGGCTGGAGCCCAGCAGGCTCTTCAGTCCATGGGATTTCCCAGGCAAGAATACTGGAGTGGGTATTCATTTCCTCCTCCAGGGGATCTTCCCGATCCAGAAATCGAACCCAAGTCTCCTGCATTGGCAGATGGACTCTTTATTACTGAGCTACCAGGGAAGCCCTTCCCTTTGCATAAGCACGTGCTAAAACCAAGAGCAAACTGTAAATGTGAATGCATCAGCAGTTCTTTTCTAAGGCCAAAGCTATTGTCTGACTGTCTAAATATGTGGTTTTCTCGTAGCCTGACTTGATCCAAGACTAAAACTGAAAACAGTAAGAATAGATCACTACACCTGCTTCACGCCATCCTGAAGAAATATTGTACACTGACATCTAGACTGAGTTCCTGTAGCTTGGGTAACAGCTCTTTGGGAAAAACCTGTAAATAAATCTGTGCTGCCAATTAAGGACAGGCTGATTTATTTCGTGCATACACAAAGAAAAAGATTAGGGGTTTAATCCTCTGATAAAAGCTAAGGATTTATGCTTGGATAGAAAGCTCTGAGATTTATACACGGAGATGAGCAAAAGGAGGCTGGTGGAAATGGCCACGTTTTCTCAGCAAATGGTCCACAGGTCTGCTCAAAGCAAAAGGTCTCAAAGTTCTGCCCCATGCAGCCTATAAATAAGTAGTTTATTCTGGAGAATTTTTAAAGCAGGTGTTGCAAATTAGCCATTTAAATCATTTTAAATTTTTTCAATATTGTACCCAAAGGACATCTAATTTTAATGAAGGTAACTTCTTGGTCTATCTCCAAGATAAATTGGATAAAAAAAGTAATCCCATGAAACTAAATGAGTCAAATAGGATTTTTGCTAGAAGCCAATTATATCTGGACAAGGTCTGCCAAAAAATAATGACTAGGTTTTCAGAGTAATTGATCTTAAGCTATCCTTACCAAGAGCAGGACCACTCACCAATTGAGGCCATGTCCAGTTTTCCAGTGATGCCTTGTCTCCCTTTTTATTCTCAATAGCAGTAGAACATCTTGCATTTAGAGAAGTTTCATGTCTTTGAAAAATAAGATAAAAAAAAAAAAGAATGGGGGTCAAACATGGTTTCATCTGCCCCCTTTTGGAATTGTTCTTATCAAAGAGAATGAATGTTCACCCTCAGCTAGATACTTGAGGAGGTTTCCTCATGAACCTAAACATCAGACAAGCGTCCAGAGGGGCATCTGGAATGAGTTCTTTCAGCCAGATCTATCCCTCTCTTCTGATCATGGAGTTAAGCCTGGAGCAGAGAGCCAGAAGGCAAGGCAGGCTGTGGTTCTCCACCACCTATAAGGACTAGTCCTATGTGTCCTAGGGGACAGATGTCCTTACTGTGTGTGCTGTGTACAGTAGACATTGGTATGTCCACTTAACAGGAAGCCAAAGAAAATGCAGAGTCAACATCCAGTCCCCTTGGGCAGCCTAGATGATTTGGGATCCACGTGGGCTCCCTGCCTACCTCTGCCCTAGCCTGTCATAAAACTATGCCCAAGCCTCCAGCATCCTAGGAAGCATAAAAGCATCATTTGCGCCTTCTGAGTGATGGGGACCAATTCTCCCAACCACTACAAGTGGCCTCAGTCCCTGATTCAGTGTCCTGTTACTACATCAAAGACAACAAGACAAATAACCAAGAATCTATGTTTTTCTTATTTCAATAAACTTCTGTAGCCAAAGACAGCAGGCAATGATACTGGCGTTCAGAAATGGTTTTTGTAACATGATATCCTGAACTAGACCGTGAGGCTCTTCCTGGATAAGGTTCAAGTGCTGGTGACTGGACGAGATGCTGCGAACCATTACAGAAGATACGGGAGGTCAAGATGCCAATCTTTCAGCAGCGATAGTGGGCTTCCCAGGTGGCACCAGTGGTAAAGGACTTGCTAGCCAATGCAGGAGACTTAATAGATACAGGCTTGATCCCTGGGTGGGGAAGATGCCCTGGAGGAGGAATTGGCATCCCAATTGGCACTCCAGTATCCTTGCCTGAGAAATCCCATGGACAGAGGAACCTGGCAGGCTACAGTCCATGGGAGCAAAAAAAGTTGGACACGAGTGAGCACGCGTAGGTACACATGTGCACATACACAGTGATAAAGGGACAGAGTCTAAGCAAGAGTTGGCCCTGTTAAGGACATTCAAAATAGGTACTAATAATCCTAACAGTATCTACTCTTTCTTTAAGGTCTGCATTATTTTGACTCTAGTCAGAAGAGATAAGAAAATAAGAAGGAGCCTTCCCATTTAAATGTGAAATAAAATAATGCAAGCATCCTGCGTTCCTTTCATGCCTGGAATCACCCACGATCACTCCAAATGTAGCGGTCAAGATCAGAATGTGGTTTGCAAGAGACAGATTCTCCAGTAGTTCTTCTATGTGAAAAATACAAAATGTCCATGGCATTGAATACAGATGGCAGGGCAACAAAAACTCACCTACCACTTACCTTTTAATGGGTCTAATTTCACCCTCAATTTTTCTTTTTCTAAAGATGAAGCTTAAGTTTCTTCTTCTTCCCCTAAAAATCCTTGGTAATATATAAAGGGTTTCCAGTCAATACTTGGCCTCATTCATCTCCAATTCACCAAACTTTAAATTGACTTTCAAAACTTTTTTCCCATCAGATAAATGTATTTTTGAACTTTCTTTTTTCTGAACAATTAACTTTTTTACTCTCCAATAGCTCATACCAAAGCAGCCCTTCTCACTGACATCATCAATCCTCAGCATTATTCTAACAGCTGAAGTTCAATGAATTCCCTGCCTGCAAAGAATTTGCAATCTATTTCAGCAAACAAGTCATACACATGGTTGTTGTTGTTCAAGTTGTGTCCAACTCTTTGTGACCCCATGGACTGAAGCAAGCCATGCCTCTCTGTCCCTTACCATCTCCGGGAGTTTGCCCAAGTTCATGTCCATTGAATTGGTGACGCCACATGGTACACGTAATAATAACAATACAAACCAGTAAATGTACCAAAGGCTTTCTGAGGATCCTGTTTACTGCGTAACTGAGGTTATCAAGGAAGACTCCTTTTATAAGAAGTGGCACTTGACTGGGGTCTAAACCAAAAGGAAGACTGTTCCAATGAGAGAGGAAAGGAGAGACAGTAACCATGAGTGACGATTATTTTTGACTGGGTTCTAAGAAACCATTCTATTTCTAAATTCTGGAAACAGCAATGGCAGACATGTGTTATATTTTAGAAAGAGTGGGGGATCCAATCTGACCAGAAGAAAGGGTTTTCCAAACTATCCTCTTTGAAAAAGGTTTTAAATAGTAGGATAATTGCTTAACCACGTCGTGTTAGTTTCTGCTGTACAACAGTGTGAATTAGCTAAATGTGCACGTTCATCCCCTCCCTCCTGAGCCTCCCTCCCTCCCACTCCCCCTCCCACCCATCTAGGTCACAACAAAGCACTAAGCTGAGCTCCCTGTGCTATACAGCAGTTTCTAAACTTTCTTAATCACTGAGTTTTATTGACCATCTTTCTAAAACACTCAGGACTGAGAATCCCTCCCTTCCAGTGACTTAAGTACACTCATTTCAGGGAACTTATTAGACCCAAAGGAAATGTACATTGTTTCTAAACATCGTGTCTGTAATTCAGAATGTTCAAAATCCAGCTAAGAAAGAATGAAGACCATATCCACCCAACACAAGTTTTGCCTCATCCATCAGTGCCAACGCACGCAAAAGAACCACGATGGAGAAACATACTGCCATCAGTGGCATCATGGACTAATTTAAATAAATAAATGGCAACCCACTCCAGTATTCTTGCCTGGAGAATCCCACAGACAGTGGAGCCGGTCCATGGGGTCTCAAAGAGTCAGACACAACTATTATCTAGGTCTCTCCAGTATCTCACAGGCTTGTTGTTTCATCCTCACAATGACCAAACTTTGGGGTCACATGTAGACCCTGGTAAGGCACAAAACAGTATCTCCATGAAAAACTGGAAGTTAAGCAACATCTGATCCTGGGAAAGATTGAAGGCAAAAGGTGAAGAGAGCAACAGATGATGAGATGGTTAGACAGCATCACCAACTCAGTGGACATGAATTTGAACAAACTCTGGGAGATGGTGGAGGACTGAGAAGCCTGGAGTGCTACAGTCCACGGGAATGCAAAGAGCTGGACACAACTTAGCAACTGAACAACAACAAGCGACATCTTTGTTCTTCCTGTTGTGAATGGCAGAGGAAAGATTTTACACCTAGCCTTCAGACACCACAAATGCTCTTCCTCCAATTTCATGATCCCTAGTGAAAAGTCCAGACTGGTTTATCAGCACTGCCCATGAGAGTGCATTGGTCTTCTCTGCAGGTTATTCCCTAGTTGACGCCTCCCATGACTCTAATACACAGCCGAGTTACTCATCCTCACCTACCTACAGGAAACTAAGGAAAAATACTAGAATACCAGGCTTACAGTTATACACTCCACACTGGATCTATGCCCTTCTCTCTGATCAATTACATGGCACATTCATAACGTTATTCACAAGAGGTTGGATGGCCATAATTCCCCACGAGCTTGGGGAAAGATAAGTTTCCCTGACTTATAATCAGTAGAGTTTTCTAAACACCTGAAGATGCAAATATAAGGATATTTCTACTGAGCAATCTGTTCAAATTGACCTTGTACACATACAAAAGACAGTTTCCTGCACGTTTCAATATGCAATGGTTCACAGAAAAAAATAAAGAACCATTCACCTTGCTACTATTTTGCAAGATGATTAAACAATCTCAGATTTCTGAAATATTCACCAGCATACATTAAATCCTCTCTTATCTGAGTTTTGGCCTTGGATGGCCCACACACTAAGGTCAACCCTCAGCATAAAATTAGAGAAATGAAATTCACCCTGTAGCCACTGGCCTTGATCTATGGAGCATCTGCTGGAAACTCAACAGCTCAGCTAAGTCAGAGTGTTTTTCCCCCTTGAAACACCTAAACAACACTTCAAGAGCGAGAAAGAGAGACAGAATTGTGGGCTCGTAATTAAAATTTTAAAGGTTTCTTAAAGACTAATAATGTAAGAGGGTCTGATTTTTCAAAGGGGATCATTAATTTCCCTTAATTTGAAACTATATCTCAGAGTATATTTTATTCATACTTGGAAAAGGATAAATGGAAGATCAAGAAGCCACGATGCAGACCTCACCAGCGCCCAGCCCCTGAGAGAAACATTATGCTACATTTTTCATGTTAGCCGACCTTTTCCTGTTAGTATTCATGAAAACTCAGCAAATAATCACATTGTGCTGATTTTAGGGACATATATCCTTGGCTTCCTGCCTTGAAACGTGAAGCCCCAGCATGGTTATCTGACTCAGGAATGCACTTTCATTCCATCTTTCATAAAAGCAACTGTACAAGACAAGTGAACAAGCGTTTTGATGAAATCGCCCATAACAACGTGCACACTCGCTTTGCTACTCATCTTCCCCTGTCTACACCAGGCTCTTCCTCCTTCAAAGCGAGCTCTGGGGCCATGGAGGAAACTTCAGGTACAAAGACAGAAACCACTTCACTTGTTAGCCAAGAAGATACTTAAGCCATTGAAAACTGAAAATACAGTGGACAATTCGGCGTCAGTAAATCACCCTGGAGTTTAATATCTTCGAGATCCTATCAGGCAATGATGCCCTGTGTTGAATGCCATGTGGTGATGGTGGTTTAGTGACTCTCGCAACCTCATGGACTATAGCTTGCCAGGCTCCTCTGTCCATGGGATTTCCAGGCAAGAATATTGGAGTGGGTTGCCATTTCCTTCTCCAGGAGATCCTTCTGACTCAGGGATCAAACCCAGGTCTCCCACAGCAGGCTATCTCCTGCATTGCAGGCAGATTCCTTACTGGCTGAGCCACCAGGGAATCCTATGTGTCTCCTTAAATCATTCATGAGTTTCTTGGTAACTTGCTGACTGAGAAAAACACCTTGCAAGGCAAGATTGAATGCGACTACCTACTTTCACTTTATGAGACACACTGCTGAGAGAGAAGTCCTTCAAAGGAAAGGAAAGACAACCACATGTCACGGGCTCAAGATAAGCCAGCTGGCACTATCGACCATGGCAGGCAGGCTACCAATTTATAATTCAAACGTTGGAATGTTTATCTTTAGGATGCTCATCATCTTGGGAAAAACATTGACTGTTTTGTCAGAACATGAGCCAAAGGGCTATCATAATCCACTTCGAGGTTGCAAAATGATAAAAGGCTAAGCAACTTATCTAACAGGGCTTCCCAGGTGGCACAATGCAAAGGATCTGCCTGCCAATTCAGGAGATGCAAGAGACATGGGTTCAATTTCTGGGTCGGGAAGATCCCCTGGAGGAAGAAATGGCAACCCACTCCAGTATTCTTGCCTGGAGAATCCCATGGACAGAGGAGCCTGGCAGGCTACAGTCCATGGGGTGGCAAAGAGTCAGACACAGCTGAGCAACAAACCAACCAACAAACCCATCTAACACAAAGTCCCCTTTTGTCCACAGTTTCCCAGAGTTGAAGCCACTGAAAATAATGAGGTGTGCTGTGACCTAAAAGCACAGAATGAGATTTCATTTACCCCCACGGCCAAGAGACCTGAGATCCATCTAGAATCATCCTTTAGATGAGGTGTCATTGCCTAAAATGGATATCTGTGCATGACCTGGTACAGTTCATAGCAGACCACATTAAAAGGGACTAACTTACTATCCCTTAGCAAAAGCAGGACCCAACGGATAAGGGTTTACAGAAGACAGCCCACTGGTCACCTTTCAGAACTTAAGATGCCACCATGAAGAGCACCAGGCCCGTGGTCACCACGGGATCCTCGTGTGGCCAGAGGGGTTCAGGAGAACACGCAAAAAAGGACTGTGGTAAACAATTTTTTTTTAATTAGAAAGGCTCTCAACCTTGGCCTACTTTTGAATTTGGTCCTACTCCATAATAATCGCGAAATTCAAACTGCCAAGGAACTGATTAGCTGCAAGATTAAGAGAGAACCACATCCACACTGAAAAGCACAACCCCAGGTGGGAAATAAGGAGACCAAAAGAAAACAGCATGTCAGGCAGTGTGAAAATAAAATGCAGGAAATTCAATATTCACTGTTAATTTTCACATGAATCCCCTCTATTGTCTTCTTTGTGTCTCTAGCCAGCTGTGCTTTTTAATAGGACAATTATTTGCTGTTCAGATGGATTCCAATTATGTCTTAAGAAAAAAAAAAAAAAAAACTTCCATAGGATGATCAAGTTTGTCCATTCGAGAGAATTTCTCGTCACTTTTTATGGCTGTGTTCATGGTGGCATTCATGAAGGTAATTTTGATTATTGTTGTTCAGTTGCTAAGTCATGTTTGACTCTTTGTGACCCCATGGACTGCAGCAGGCCAGGCCTCCCTGTCCTTCACTATCTCCCAGAGTTTGTTCAAATTCACGTCCACTGAGTTGTTGGTACTATCTAACCGTCTCATCCTCTGTCATCCCCTTTTCCTCCTGCTTTCAATCTTTCCCAGCATCGGGGTCTTTTCCAATGAGTCGGCTCTTTGCATCAGGTGGCCAGAGTACTGGAGCTTCAGCATCAGTCCTTGGAATGAATATCCAGGGTTGATTTCCTTTAGGACTGACTAGTTTGATCTCTTTGCAGTCCAAGGGACTCTCAAGAGTTTTCTCCCGCACCACAATTTTTTCTGCAGAATTAAATTATTCACCATGATTAATAACAACAACTTCAACACATAAAATTGGAGACTGTTTATAGCCTTAAATCAGATATAGACAATGATAGCCAAATCAACTGGACATGAATTGAAAATTGGCGGATGTGGGTAAGGCCACTGGATAAGCAGTTTCCACTGACTGCCACAGGGTAGTATGCGGAGAAGCACAAACAGGCTCCATGAGAAGGAGTTTTTTAAATTCCAGCAAGACCTCTAGCTGCTGATGAGCTGTAAAAACTCCAGAAGAGCACAGAAGCTGCTTCTTTTATTCTTACTTTAAAGAAATAAAACTATAGTTTTTAATGTGATGCATACGGAACACATTGATCCTTTTAAGTTTTTTAAATACATACTACTATAAACAAGGTCCTACTGTATGTACAGCACAGAGAACTATATTCACTATCCTATGATAAACCATAATGGAAAAGAACATAAAGAAGAAAGTACACCTATGTATAACTGAATCCCTTTGCTTTACAGCAGAAATTAACACAACATTGTAAATCAACTCTACTTCAATATAAAAATTTCAAAAAAATAAAAAGATCTCAAATTACTTATGCGTTGGGGACAAGGCACTCGGAGGTTTTTTTTTAGTTTTCTGAGTGTGTGTGTGTGTTTTCACAGCAAAATTCCCCATGATATGCCTGGCCCTCTTCTATCTGCAAGTACAGTCAATGGGTTAAGATACTTAGTGACTTCCATCTCCAAAATTTACCTCAGGCCACCATATTTGCCTCTCAATATTCTCTCTTAATGAGATGAGTTACACATGTGTAAAAGTGACTTTCCTGCTTTGATTCATTTTCGCTTCTTCTTTAGATGAGAAAAGCATGGAATCCCTGACATGAAAGCACAAGAATACTATATGCCTGGCACCACGCTTCTTCACATCATGATTCATCGTAGGCCCTTGATGAATACTGTGTTTTCTCCTTTTAAAAGTACTCTGGGACAGTCAGGTCAAACCATAAATGCCCATGAGCGCTCACCTGGAGAGAGGCAGAAAGTACCTTTATCATCGCAATGCCCAGGAAACCAAGGGAATGACTGGCTTCTCCCCAAATCAAATGATGATTTCTTCAACCTCCATTCTCCTTGACGTTTTTTGGCACATCAAACTCTTCACCACTCTCTCCTTGCTGAAAGGCTTCCTTTGGGCTTTATGGGAATAACACGAACTCCATCTTCCTGCATCTACAGTTCCATCTGCCTCCTCCCTGACAGGCGCCCAGTGACCTCTCGGCCCTTCCCGGTCTCTGCCTGTGCTCTTTCCCCAAAGCAATCACTGACTGACTCCTCTCTGTCCTGCCTCTAAGACAACCCATCCATGAGTGAGTCTCCGTTACCACCTCTGTGTATTTGAAAATCAAATTTTTCTTGACAACTTATTTTTCATCCAACTCTAGGACTGTATCTTTATCATTCTATCACATAAATTTTCTAGAAGAAAAGAATGGGGTTGTCATTTTTAACCAAACTACATACAAAAATCATTAGCTTCCTCAATCATTATCTTGCTATGGCCCCCCAGGAAAAGTTGGGACTGGAAAGTTAGTTGAAATGGAATGAAGTGTCAGTTCCATGGGTGACTATACTGGATTTCTCCTATTGTTCACTCACTCAGTCACGTCTGACTCTGTGACCCTATGGACTGTAGCTCCTCTGTCCATGGGATTTTCCAGACAAGAATACTGGAGCAGGTTGCCATTTCCTTCTCCAGGGGATCTTCCTGACCCAGGGGTCAAACCCTCTTGTCTCTCCTACATTATGCACAGGAGAGATACAGAAAGAAAATGACAAGCTCAGGAGTTCAAACTCTCAGCTCAAAGTACAGTCAGAGAACCAAAGAGCTTCTAGCATAGGCGAGCTTTTAAAAAAGAAAAGAAAAAGGATTCATTTCTTACATCCACGGAGCATACAGAGATGGTGATACTAAAGATGAAACAGTAAGTTGCAATACAGATTTGCAAGATGGACACAATCATCATAGTGAGCAAAGGGGACCAGAAAGGCAATCGGAATGTTTCCGCCTTCAGGGAAACTTGCTGGTGGCCAGTGGATTATCACATCCCCTGGAAAGAGGGGAGCCGCCCTTTTTTGTTGCTGTGACCATCTCCTGCCCAAAGATAGGTACCTGGTCTGCATGTTCATCGGCGCTTGCTCAGTGTGTATCACACTCAGTTAACTTCTAAGTGGATGGATGCATAAAGTATCTGTACAGAAAGCAGACCTGCCGCATCTGGGGAAGAGAAACCTCATGGACAAACAACTTCAATTTCCTACCTGTCCATAGAACCTGCTGACGGGAGTGCTGGGGCCCTTGCCTCAGTCGGGTGCTGAGTCCAGAGTTTAGAGTTGAGGAGCCTGGGAGAGCCCACTCCCCTCCAAAAAAAAAGCTGAAGCCTCTGAGTCAGAGGCTGGATGGCCTGTGATTTTGAATACCAAGTATTTCTGCTGCAACTGTGAATTTTGAGATAATTTTATACATGGATTTAATGTCAATTAGTGTTCTTACACTTCAGAGTAAGGACAAGGTTTGCATTGTCAGAAAGCACAAGAAGGCCAGGATCATTTTAGTGGGCTTTAAAAGATCTTATGAAACTTCCTTCTGAAGCACAACCAGTATTTCACTGTAAGAACCTAATAAATATTTTAGAATGGCATTTCATTTGTTTTACAATGACATTTGGTATTAGAATGAAAGAGCTGGGAAAAGAAATATAAAAAGGTTCCCTCCACTACCCACCCGATTCCTTATATTTAGAGACCAAACTGATTTATAATGTTCATAAGAGTCGCTTTAAATCATCACCGACGACAGCAAGATGTGGACCCACAGTGCAGAGGTGAAGTCCACTGTTTGTCTCCTCAACACACAAATCTACACTTGACTCTAAGTGGTTCTCAAATGTGTTTATTTAACACGTTCCCCTTGAACCACATCCCAGTCTGTGCTATTCATTCCCCTTTCATGGGACGCCCCTGGGAGAGGGGCCATTTCACATATGAGTAGGAAACCAATGATGTAGAAAAAGTGCATTCTTTTTAATTAAACCATATTTTTTTAAGAGCCATTTGCCTTCAGTCCTTGAAGGCCCAAGATATTCAACCTAAGGTCATTCTGGGCACAGCACAGGCCTCTCAGAGCAGAAGTGAGAAGGAAGGGGAGGTCGGCAGGGTTCCGAGGCAGGAGCGGAGATGCTCCGGGCAGTGGTTCACCTCCGAACACCAAGATCACCAAGATCTCGAAAAGACACCTGCACTCCTATGTTCATCACAGCATCAGTCACAATAGCCACGATATGGGGGCAACCTAAGTATCCATGGACAGAGGAGCCTGGAGGGCTACAGTCCATGGGGTCGCAAAGAGTCAGACACGACTGAGTGACTAACACTTTAAGTTCACTTTTAAGTATTTATTGAAGGATGAATTAATTATGAAAATGTGGTTTATACACAGAATGAAATAGTATTCAGCCTTTAAAAAAGAAAGCAACGCTGCTACATGAAATAACACGGATAAACCTGGAGGATATCATGCTAAGTGAAATAAGCCAGACACAAAAGGACAAATTCTGCCTGATGCTATTTAAGAGGAAGTGTCTGAAAGAATCAAATATATAGAAGTAGAGAGGAGAGTATATGGGTGCTGGGGTAAGGAGGAGTGTGTTCAGTGGGTTTAAAGTTTCAGTTAGGGAAGATGAACAATTTCTAGAGATTTGCTGCACAAGGTCATGGCTCTAGTTAAGAATGCTGTATTGGGCACTCAAAAACATGCTTCTCATTTTCCTCTTGGGGCCAGTCGTTGACCCCTGCTTCATCATTTAAATCATCAACAGTTATCAGGAGTGAAATCAGAGCAGGACAGCCTGGTGGGAACTAATCAATCACTCCTTCCCTCCCCCACTGCAAACCCTCACCGCTAGCAAACTATCACTATAATTTAAGGAATGAATGGTTCTGTTTTCTCTGCTCAGAGGTCACCAACTGGAAGTTCCCTCACTGCCACTGACAAAGCTCCTTGGAGCAGATATAAGCAGGGTTCAGCTACAAAACCAAATAACATAACATTTGAAGAACACAATTATCCCTAAACAAAGCAACAAACCAGAAATAGATTCCAACAGACAAGATTATAATAGATGAACCAAGAACTTTGACTTGCATTATATACATATGAGATGGATGTGAAAGGATATTATCAATATCAAAGAAGAAAAAAGAAGAGAACCAACCAGAAGTGTCATGTGTGAAAAATACAATCTTGAAATAAGGGGCACAATGGATGGGGGCATGGATTACGTTGTGGTTTAAGTTGTGCATGCCCTTCCCCACACTCCGATGGAGGGAGTGTATTCCCCCACCTTGTCTTTTGGCCACATGTGGGAATTGTTTTGGCCAGTGCGGTATTTTTGGTATGGACCTAACAGAAGCAGAAGATATTAAGAAGAGGTGGCAAGAATACACAGAAGACCTGTACAAAAAAGATCTTCATGACCCAGATAATCACAGTGGTGTGATCACTCATCTAGAGCAAGACATCCTGGAATGTGAAGTTAAGTGGGCCTTAGAAAGCATCACTATGAAAAAAGCTAGTGGAGGTGATGGCATTCCAGTTGAGCTATTTCAAATCCTGAAAGATGATGCTGTGAAAATGCAGCACTCAATATGCCAGTAAATTTGGAAAACTCAGCAGTGGCCACAGGAAAAGGTCAGTTTTCATTCCAATCCCAAAGAAAGGCAATGCCAAAGAATGCTCAAACTATTGCACAATTGCACTCATCTCACACACTAGTAAAGTAGTGCTCAAAATTCTCCAAGCCAGGCTTCAGCAATACGTGAACCGTGAACTCCCTGATGTTCAAGCTGGCTTTAGAAAAGGCAGAGGAACCAGAGATCAAATTGCCAACATCCGCTGGATCATGGAAAAAGCAAGAGAGTTCCAGAAAAACATCTCTTTCTGCTTTATTGACTATGCCAAAGCCTTTGACTGTGTGGATCACAATCAACTGTGGAAAATTCTGAAAGAGATGGGAATACCAGACCACCTAACCTGCCTCTTGAGAAATCTGTATGCAGGTCAGGAAGCAACAGTTAGAACTGGACATGGAACAACAGACTGGTTCCAAATAGGAAAAGGAGTGCGTCAAGGCTGTATATTGTCACCCTGCTTATTTAACTTATATGCAGAGTACATCATGAGAAACGCTGGACTGGAAGAAACACAAGCTGGAATCAAGATTGCCGGGAGAAATATCAATAACCTCAGATATGCAGATGA